>LUCG01000841.1:0-11692 GCA_001633085.1 Carthamus tinctorius | reverse complement strand
TATATATATTGGATAACATAATGGTTTCATGTATAAGTATGCATAATATGAAGATATAAGTGGTTAGGTGTGTTTGGGGGTGTTGTATCACTGATATGGGTGGTTTAGCCCGATATTGAATAATGAATACTAGACGGTAAGTGGTAACCGAACTAAATCAGTCAAACCAAACTACAATAATTTGGTTTAGTCTGATTAGTCTGTGCAATTTGGTTTTATTAGAATCTTTAATTCGTATTAATGAAATTAAATCAAAATATAACTTAAAGATATTCGTAAAACTCAACCAACCAACTTCAAAGACAATTGCAAAGTACAAAAAATGATAAAATTCATAGGAATGCTAAGCTATTGTATAATGATACTAATTGTAGAGTTGGTCTTAATTTTGGTCCTTGTGCGGAAATGCTATGAAAGTTTCCCCGTGTCGCTATTTTTAGCCAACACAACATACTCAGCTCACCCTCATGCTGGTTTTATTGAATATAATCAACTAATACAACTAAAGGAGAACATAAAACAAATCCTGAATAACATCATGACCTTGCAACTTTGGCAATTGTGGATTAAGAGTGGGATTGTGCCATGAAAACTTCGGATATTGTCTACATCCAATATTTTGTTTGTGAAAAAGGTCCACTCTTATTGTTGTTGTAACTGACATAATTTACTTGGTCCAGTTTCCAAGACAAATCTTAAAAGAATGTCATTCACCATAATAAGTGCATTGGATAGTCAAAATAGTCGATTCAGAAGTACTGACACCACTTGCTGGTTGGCAGTAAGATTTTTAATCAAAACTTCCATATTATTGAGTTGTGTAGCAAGTGTTGTATAGGCATCTACCTCTTGTAGACCGGTTAGGTTGGGTACAGTTGTACGGGGACGGTCCAATATCCATTGTTGTTAGAAATCTTTTTAAGTATGTCATAACCTTCATTTTAGGTACTAGTTATGAAAACGTTCTGCCAGCAATAGCATCAAACACTTGTTTGGCTGTAATGTTTTGACCATTGTAAAATGTCTCTAGTTAAATGCAATACGAAAAATGTCATGGTGTGGGCATTTTCTTAGCAGCTCTTTGTACCTTTCTAAGGCGGTATCGTCCATTATTAGTTTAAAAGTGCAAATCTCACTTGTGGACTTAGCATTCATTGTTGGTGGGAAATATTTTTTCAAAAACTTTTCGACCATTTAATTCCATGAAAGCACAGAATCTGATTTTAGAGAATTATACCAAGACTTAGCTTTTTGACTCAGTGAATATAAAAAACGTTTTAGTCTTAAAACATCATCTGATATCACTGGTATTTTAAGCAAATCTATGATTTCCATGAATGATCTGAGATGTGAATGAGAATAGCATAGTCCATCATACCACCCATTTTTGGTGTTTGCAAGTCGAAAGATATTTTAATTTGTTCCTTATCCTCTATCTATTTATTTATTGGTTGGCGATTATTTATTGGTGGGTCATTTATAAGTGGATTTCCAAGATTTCCCCTTGGTTCTTGAGTTCCAGAATTTCCCTCATGTGGTCGTCCAAGATTGTAAAGACTAAAAGTCCAATATTTTTTATAAGGATAAAATTATGCCAAAACAGCCCACATACATCAATTCAATGAAATGGAGGCAAATCTCAAAGTCTAACTTGGAATTAAACACAACTGAAAATTCTAGTTAGGATAAAACAACTATCGTCTAAATTTTGAATCATCCTTGCCACGCGCCTCAAATTTTCTCTTTTCCCTTAGAAGATCACGCCTTCCTATCCTTTCCTGAAAATGGTTTTGTTTTTTTAAAATAGAGAGGGTTAGACCGTAAGGTCTAGTGAATTCCCTTCTTGAATGTAAAAACACTTCAAAAAAGTAATCACCCAAGTAGGGCCACATTTAAACAGTTATAAACACATAGGATCGAGGATATGCACAATGGTTACTTACATCTGGGGCACGGTAGATCCCCATGGTCACAGTAGATGCCAAAGAAAATGTGTTTGAAACGTATTCAAAACACAAATCAATCTGTTGACTACTGAACTCTTACAGTTTCCTAGTGTCAACCCCCCTACTGTACAACTCGAACCACCCCAACAAGTAGCCATGATGAATGCATAAGTATAAAGGAAAGTCGTAACATAAATCATTGATAAATAGCATGCATGCATCCAGTTTGAATTGAAAACCACTTTAGAAACATGTAACAAATTTCAACATTTGGAAATAGTTATAAGTACGTCAAAGTTTAAGGAATGGTTTAAGGGAATTCACCTGATATTCGACTAATTTGGCTCTCTACAAACTCACTAAGCTCGCACCATTAACCTATGCGTCGACCAAAAACGACAAACTATAATGAGTCTACTCGGAAATTACACTACCCAGTAAACTACATTTCCTGAAAGCGACTTACCAAAATCTACAACATTCATCCGGGAATACTATTCACCCAGGAATCACTATTCACCCGGAAAACACTATTCACTCGGGAAAATACATTATTGTAAACCGCACAGAAAACCCCAGAAATCCCATATTCGACTGATTAATCAATTCTAAGTTAGATAAATGGTAAAAACAAGCATAGAATTTATCTATATCGACAAGTAACCAATGATTAACATGATTAATTCATCAAAACCTAATAATCGATCCTAAACCTTACTTTTAAACTTCAAAACCGATTCCATCCCTGTTGATAATCATCGATCAAAGAAAGTAGAAGAAGGTGATGCTTTGTTTACCTCTTGATGAAGAATCCCAAGTTGCTTTTTCCCGACTCCTGCTCCTTCTCTCTGCGATCGCCTAAACCCGGGAACCCAAAATCAGCCCCTCTCACCAAAATAAAGAAGAGTTAATAGGATTCTTTCCCTTTTTGTATAAATACCCAATAATGTTTATGTTAGACCCTTGAACTTAAGGAAGTTTACCAAAACAGCCCCTTGAACTTAATAGGATGAAATAAAGACAAATCACAATTATTACAATACCTCCCCTTATAAGAATTTTGTCCCGAGATTTCCACTGTCGAACAAGTGTAGGTACTTATCGCTCATCTTTGATTCCACTTCTTAGGTTGCTTCTTGGCCATTATGAAACCTCCATTGTACCTTCATCAAATTTATTTCCTTATTTCTTAGTTTTCTAATCTTGCAGTCAACGGTCGCCTCATGATCTTCTACGAAGTTCAGCTTCTCATCTACTTTGATCTCTTGTAGAGGTATCGCCGAATCAATTTCCGCTAAGCACTAGCTCAAATGAAAACATGGAAGGTGTTGTGTATTCCTCTTAATTCATCCAACAACTCAAGCTTATAGGCGACCTCTCCCACTCCTTCAATGATTTTGAACAGTCCGAAAAAACGTGGGCTTAATTTCCCTTTCTTCCTGAAACATACCACACCCTTCCAAGGTGATACTTTAAGCATTACGTTTCCCCCGACTTGAAACTCAATATCCTTGCGGCGCTTATCTGCGTAGCTCTTTTGTCAATCCCGAGCAACCTTCAATCTTTCTCTTACTTGTACTATCTTGTCCGCGGTCAATTGGACGATCTCTGGCCCCGCTAGTTGGTTTTCCCCAACCTCGTTCTAGCATAAAGGCGTTCTGCACTCTCCCATAAAGTACTTCGTACGGAGCTTGGGTGATAGTTGTTGTTGTAGGCGATTCGATCAATGGTAGGTGACTCTCCCAAGACCTATTGAAATCCAAAGCACACGCTCGTAACATGTCCTCCAATGTTTGGATAGTCCGCTCACTTTGCCCGTCAGTTTGGGGATGGTAAGCGGTGTTCAACTTAACATCAGACCCCATCTCTCTAGAAACTTCTCTAAAAGGTCAATGTGAAACGATTGTCATGGTCTGGTATAATTGATAAGGGCAGGAAAAAAAAAGAGCGCCGGTAGGGTTGGCAGCGGCTAGGGTTCGCTCTAATACCAAGTTAAGCTTGGTAAAACTGTATTGTATTGTGTTCACTTAAAATCAAAAACATACAAGGTACATACATTTATACCAGGCTAAGAAGATCACAATTATATACTTTCTTAATCATGATGTAGTTTCCTAATGTTAAGGATGTAGTTTCCTTTTTATGTACTTTTGAGTATAGATCAAACCAAAAAAAGTGCTGATAGAAACTAAAGAAACAAAGAATTTGCATTATGGATGTGAACAACGGTCCATACGCTAAAATGTTAATACTCGAACTCGAACAAAAAGTGTAATCATATTTAAGGCTAAATCTGCATAGTTGGCATGATATGATGAACAAACGGAAGATGCTATTAATCAAAAACAGAATGAACATGCACTCGATTCGATTCCCGTCACTTTAAATAATTACCGAATTGGATCATACGGCATGGCGAAGATTAGATCTCCTTCTTTTATGCGACCTCCATGTCAGCTTTTCTCCATAAAAACTGCTCCCATCGTCATCGGTTACATATTCACTTGTTTTCTCTTCCCCATTATTGTCAACTAGAGTTGTACCTGATGCAGCGCAACATAAGATATAATTGTAAACAGAAAATGAAACTGTTTTAAATCTAGTTTTATGATTCTTTATATAGAAATGAATCGATATGAGGCTTCCATAAATCTCAAATAAGTTGTTTATTTGGTTGATTAACCTTAAAACACTTTAAAAAGGGCAAAATAGGGATATTTTTAGAAACCAAAAGATTTTGTATGTATTAATAATTTACAGTTGTACCTTTGAAAAATTAAGAGTTGTGCTTTATAATAATATTATTACCAATAACTACCGGAGGTGGTGGTGGTGGTGGCTGCTCCCGCCTTCCTTTACCTGAAAAATGTTTCGATTGTTCGTCGTCTCCGTATTCAACGGCCTTCATCCACTGAAGTTCGCTAAGTGTATCGGCATAGACGACCTCTTTTCTACGTCTTTTTCCAGAGAGATGTGCGGTTTCATAATCAAACCCTTTTCCTTTCATATCGTTTGGATCGTCAGGTTTAGAGTATGCCCAATCTGGTACCTCGTGTTCTTCCATAAGGCGGGACCTGTATCTCTCCTTATGTCTTCTTTCATCATCCATCTTCTCAAAAAGCCAGAACTCCTCCTCTGATCTGGCTGCTAGTCGGTTGATCTCTCTTTCGCTCGGTACATCAGTTCCTAGAGAGCTCGTACCTTTACGCATTATTTCTTCAAGCATCTCTCTCCTATCTTGAGCTGCCATAGAATTGACATATAGGTTGTGAGCACATATATACCACTATTATAAGTCTAGCATTTTGATTAGATGATAATTTTACTATTAGTTGGAAACCAAATTCTTTCTAGTACCCTAAACCGACACAGGTAGTGGTAATACAGAGGATGCAACCGTTATCTATATGGAAGAAAGAAAACTAAGGAACCCGTAAATACAGATCTAAATGGCTTTGGCTACTACAACCTTCCCAACCATGATTTTTTTGGGTATCATCCTCGATAATGAGAGATATTATAAGACCAATAAAACTGTCTAAATAATGCAATACTCTTGAGATATCAAACGCTCTATTTCAAAATATCGGTCTAAAAGTAAAAATTGCATGAAAATGCAACGTGTTTTGGTTTAATAGCTACTTTGTGTAACACACTTTCTACACCTTCATTTTGGTATGTGACATTTCAAAATTTTCGGTACATGTTTTACATCTAAGTCCTATTTTATGTAACCTACTTTTGAAACGTTCATTTTGGTGCCTCAAATGTGACATCTCAAACTTCTCGGTACATGTTTTACAAACGAGAATGCAACATACTTTGGTTGGATTCCTATTTTGTGTAACGTACTTTGATCAAAAATGAAGATTTTGAAAGTACATTACAATGAATAAGCACCAAGGTACTTTGCTTTTCCATGTAATTTTCACTTTCTAAGAATCAAAACTTACTCTTTGTCACAGCAGTATGCAAACCCATTTTTAAGTTACAACACTAGATCGTTCAAACAAACTAACCTGTTGAAGTTGTATTAAACAATCCAGCCTGAATCACTTTGGCATCAATCCCCATCTTCTGCTTTGCACGCTCCAGTATAACCTCTTCGATCGAACCCACACTGACCAAAACAAAGACCCTCACTTCCTTCTTTTGACCAATTCGATGTGCTCGATCCTCGGCTTGTTGGTCCATCTGCGGATTCCAATCACTATCAAATATAATCACAGTATCTGCCGTCTGTAAGTTGAGACCAAGACCTCCAGCTCGAGTGCTTAAAAGAAACATAAAAAAGGGAGAATCTGGAGCATTAAATTGTTTTAGCAAAGTGCCTCTTTCCTCTGTTTTTGTTGAGCCATCGAGCCTGAGATATTTGAATTCATGAAGTTGGAGGTAAACTTCAAGAACGTCAATAAGGCGAGTCATTTGTGAGAAAAGAAGAACCCTATGCCCTGCTCGATGAAGTTTGGGTAACAAACGATCAAGTAGTTCAAATTTCCCGGATGCTCTAACAATCTCTTCTTTGCGCCAAATGTTGTATTCCCCCAGGAATAGGTACGGATGGTTGCAACATTTCCTGAGCTGCATCGATAGGTTCTGCAGGCTTTTAGATTTACCCGTTCCTGCAGACACAATGGCACAGAAATAGTTAGATTTACCCATTTCACCAAAGAAGCTGAAACCATAATATTTGTTAACTAGACATTATCACTTTTGATTAGGGCAAATGCATAAAAATGAAACAAAGTTTGTTTTAATTCTCATTTAGTTGTAACGATTTTCTTTTCCTCGAGCAATGTAGCAGAGTTTCAAAATGTCCTATTTTGTACACATTTTCACTAGCGATTTTGTACCATTTGATGACGTGGATACTTGTTTACGAAAGGGTACCGCAAGGTGGACAATAAACTTGGTATCCACTTCATTAAATGTTAAGGGATAGGCATGTTAGCGGTCAAAAGGGGTAAAAAAATAGAAAATTTACATAGTATTACGTTTGTTGAGAAAAAAGAAAAATGTAAAAGAGTTTCAAAACTATTGTATACACATCTTTACCCGTAATCCGTCGATCTTGTCATATTTGATGGCACGGATACCCTTTTACTAGAGGTTTATAAAAGGGTTATTGTGAGCGGAAGATAAACTTGACGTCAATGTCATTAAAAGTTACAACATCAAGAGGTTACAGGTAAAACTGGGAAACAAATAGAAACTTCTAAAAGTTAGTTGATTGAGAACAAAATTGTTAAGGTGAATAGCAACCAAGGCAAATTTAGTTGCATTTTTTTCCCTTTTGATTTAGTCCCACTTATTGGATAAAGGCATAGTTGACTTCATAGGACATGACTAATTAAAGGCAAGTAGATTGAGGGAACTTGGAAGTACAAAATCTGTGTAGTTTGGGATAAAATTACCTACCTGTATCCATTCCAACCCTCCCAACATCTGCTACTTGCTGATAATATACTTTCTGCCATGCTGACATGTCACATTTTAGTATAACCTGTGTTTTTTGTGGAAGGTACTTCTCCACCTCAGCTTTCTTCCTTCGTAAAATAAATGGCCTTATAACCTGCAATTTTACAGAATAGAAATCAAGTACAACACATTAAAGAAGAGAAAAACAACTGGGAACAGAAAAACCTACATGGTGTAAACGACGAATGACCAACAACTCTTCTTCATCCGTTAAGGATACATCGCATCTATCCGCAAATGGTGCATTAAACCACTCTTCAAAATTCTCAACTGAATTAAAAATAGTTGGAAGCAGAAAATTAAGTAGAGCCCACAATTCTTGTAAACTATTCTGTATTGGTGTGCCTGTTAAAAGAAGTCTTCGGCGAATCCGGTAGCTGCAAAGTACCATCTAACCAGTTTAAGGGAGTTTTTTCGTTATTTCAGAACACCCACTAAGAAAAAAGACCTTGCAATCAAAGGAAATATTTGAAATAGCATACTAGAAGCACTTAAAATTATCTTCACACTTACTCCCTCTATCCCGCATTACATATCATGAAAACAGAGTTCAAGATGCCAAAGTTTTTGGTAAATTCTCAATATATCTGCCCTCGATTTTCTTGTACCTACTTCAATATGTAATTGCTTAAGTTTAGCTAGATTCTCTCTGTCACAAATGTCTCAAACTGGGGTCTTCACAGAATCTACCTTTGGGTAGAGGTCAGGTTTGCATCCATCATATCGTCCCCATTCTCCCCCTGCAGGTGGATATATTATACATATACTGGTTTCTTTTGGTTTCATTTGGTATTTCGTAGTGGACTATCAGTGGATATCTTTCCATTTCTCTTGTGTAGGAGTGGTTTTGAAATGTGGCATCAAAAGTCTTCAGTTTTTGTAGAGCGGTATTGAAAGTATATCAGATTTGGAACTAAGGGTCCGTTTACCAAGAGCTTACCTACAAGAGAAATTACCCTTGCTGACCATATCATGTAATATTCCTGCCATCAAAATGTATTGTTGGTACTTGGTAAGAGTCTTAAACCCGGTACCGCTTACCAGGTAAGAGTCTTTTTCCTCATTTTCCAGGTAAGACTCTTGGTCCTTGTTAGGACTCTTACCGGGTAAGAGTATTGGTCCTTGTCATGCTAAATCGGTAAGGTAATAGATATCGGTAAATGCTTACCTAATAAGCATTTAGTAAACAGCCCCTAAGGCAGTAAAATCCAAGAAGGCAATTAACATCTATTATCAAATTTAAAGCATTGAAGAGAAAATTTTCGGAAATATACCCTGAGACGAGAGTCTTTGCAAGAGCACATTCTGAGTTTTTCAAACGATGACCTTCATCAACAATCATGTAGTACCAATGAGTTTTCTTCAAAAATGCTTTGTCTCTCATTATAAGATCATAGTGGGTGATCAGCACATTAAAATTTCCCTCTCCTGAATACTCTTCCCTAATTGCCTTCCTCTCTTCAAGTCGCCCGTCATAAAGAACCGCACCAATACTAGCAAAAGAAGGAAGCCTGTTGGTATTTCTTTTGAAGCATATAAAACTTATATACGGCAAATGCCCACACACACTGCTCAACTTTGGTGAGGCTTGAACCCTGACCTCCTGGGAGGTTGGGCTCTCCACTAAAGGGTACACTTGGGCCAATGACCCTTTGGGTGGTGTCATACATAATCAGAAATTCAGAACACAATTAAATCATGTTCGTACCTAGGAACCCAAGTTGAAAATTCATTTATCCAATTTGGTAGTACAGCTTTTGGGGCCACAATTAAGTGAGGACCAGTCACACCCTTGTTCTCCATGAGGTATGCTATCAAGGAGATAGTTTGAATTGTCTTTCCCAATCCCATCTCATCAGCCAAAATTCCGTTGAGATTGTTATTGAACAAAGATAGCATCCACTGCAGCCCTTCTAACTGGTAGGGCCTTAGTTCTCCACCCTGAAGCATCGATGGCTGCTCCATAACCTGTAGTGTTTAAATTTGATTATGTGTTAAGCTAACGTACAAATAGGTAGGTTGCAACAAAAAGTTCTCGTACATTGGTAACTTCTGGTGAGTAGTCAATTTAGCATCATGGTGAAAGCTCAAATCATTAATGCAAGAAGAAAGTTAGGTAATCAACATGTGGGTTATTTAGCTAAATGACCTCACAATTGCTTTTAAAATCCATGGCCTTCTAACAAGTTTCTAGGCATTTTTGTGTATAAAAGTCACATTTTTTATTGAGGAATGTCAATCTCAGACCTGTCATCAGGTCAGGCATTTATAATTTTTTTTATAAAAAGGTCATTTAACCACAGGGCCCTCTACATGTAACATCATACCTTCTCTTGAATTGAATGGATGACTGAATTATACTGCCGCTGGCCTTCCAGCAAGTCCCCTGTCTTAACTCCAGTACCCGTTTTAATCTCAACTAAATCAGAATCTTCATCAGGAAGCGATTTAGTGGGAGTTTCAGTCTTTGAAGCAGATAACTCAGGCAAATCAACTTCTGAACCATTCAAAGGTTCAATACCTTCATGCTCAGCATCTTTTTGGCGTCGAACAGCAGCTCCTAGACGGACAAGAAGATCATTCGTTTTTCCTAAAAGCAATGTCAATCGTTCATTCTTGCTTTCCTCCACCATTCTCATGTATGCTTCTTGGTCATCTGATTTTAAGGCTTGGAACCTCATTTTCTCTTGGCGGGTAGCACGCTGCCGTTGCCTTCCATGCCATGCCTAATAGACATAGAAGACATATTAGTTTCAGAAATACAAGCTGGATTAAAGGAATTGGACCAGATTTCACCACTTCTAGTGCTGCATGTTTACTTTTGAGCATTATATTCCGAACCTCTGATAGACGACAATACAGTAGCAAGTGTATAGCACAAGAGATCTCCAAAGTGAAAGAGGAGATCAGCAGGTAATTAGCATAATCGTATCAAACCTACACCTACACTGACACATGAAACCATGGGTACCCTGTGAATTTTTTAGACGAGATTTTGTTCAACTTATCTCTACGCTCTTACCAAGAAATCTCGGACCACAGGAATACAATAGATGGTTGAAAAAATGAACTTATTTTCTTTAGGCGATGTCACTCCAGGAACAACAATAAACGCACTCCTATCATATTCACAAAAATAAATAGAAAAACTCAAGTCAAGGACATAGCCTCACTTCTTAACAAAGGCTAGAGAATGACCAAACAAACTTCTAGGAAGGCAACAAGATCCCATCAAAACATTACTACTCGCCTTCTAAACACTAGGCAGCTGCAATCTACACAACATGGAATGTGGTTATTGGTTAGAGAAAAATGCTTAACGATCTTCTCCAGATTAATCAACATACAGGACGTCAACCCCCTCCATCAGAAGGAGATATGATGAAGCATCCCTTCTAAGTTGCAAGGTGATTATGTCACCTCTCATTAAAGAAAATAAGAGTGAACCCCTCGTGAAGAGATCGCGATCAAAATTTTCCTATCAAAACTAAGGGTTGCGCCTATCATGGATAAACTGAAAGAGAGTAGATAGAGGTGGTTTGGCATGTCCATAAGAGAGAGTTCACAGTATTGGTGAGAAAAGTGGGGAGGGTTGACAATTAAGGAACTGAGGAGGGGTAGGCTTAGGAGAATGTAGGATGACTAGTTGAGTATAGAGACGACAACTTTAGTCATTTCCGAGAACATGACCTCAAATAGCAACTCATGTTTTATTTTCCAGAGTAAGATTTTTCCAAGTGCTTCGTGGACACAGTTCTCTAATAATCTAAATTTCTACCTGCGTACCACTTAAAAAGATAGATTTTGGATATAAAAACAATTTATGTACCTGCACTCCATCATTTCGTTGCTTCCGACGTTTTTGAGCAGCCTGCACTTGCAACTGGAGTTCACGTGCCGCGTTAAGTATCTCTGCAAAGAATTTTCTCTTCTTAGTTTCTACTCTGTTCTTTTCCTCCTCCTCTAGTTTTGAAAGCCTCTGCAGCAAAATGCAAGGACTAAACATTTAAATATATAAACTGAAGACAATCATTCTCTTTTAATAACTCATCCAGGATTATGTATACCGAGCATGAGAATCTCCGCACTTTGAATTTCCAAAGATGTTTCTATGAGTTGTTGAATCAACCACACCCTAAGGTAGCGTTTGGTACGCAGACAAGATTGGACAAGACTGGACAGGACAGAACTGGACAGGACAAGATAGTAGGACGGGACTGGACGGGACATGACAGGACTGGACAGAACAAATGTCTGTTTTGTGTTTG
>LUCG01000686.1:0-28975 GCA_001633085.1 Carthamus tinctorius | reverse complement strand
CAAAATGATCAACTTAACGGAGAACTAACTTAATCATTAAAGGGAAATCTTGGTTATTACACATACTAAAATTATTTATACGCACAAGTTATACTTTTCATAACATATCAAAATAAAGCTGGCATGCTAAATAGTATAAAACAGCAAACACATAGCATGAATTACAAAAAGAATGTACCTGGATGTGCATTCCATTTAAAATCACTTGAAAGTATGAAACTTACCTCATAGTGTAGATTTGACAAATGATCCTCAAATAGTGCCTACACACACCAAAATACAGGCATTAAGTGCCTGATCGCTTCATTAAACACTTTCACTAACTTAACTAGCATGATGGTATTGTTTTGTTTGATGTCACAAGAATCCAACTTTCTTACGTAACCTTAAGGTTGTTTACAAGCTTCCGTACACTGTATGCAAGGTAAAGCAGTCTCTTGGAGCAAACTCACACACCACTCTAAAAATGATTCTACATAGGAGCATACGTTTCCGTTATTAAGCCATTTACATCATGTGACTTCCAAAAACTTCAAGTCCGCCTACATATCACTAATCACCTCTATCTTCACAACTTTGGCCACTAGATACCCAAATCACATGGAATCGAATTTGCAACTTAGATGCATATCTAAACGTTTTCCAAGCCATACCAACATCAAAGTTCATCACTTTTCTCACTTTATAACATTAACATGTGTATCTAACATATAACACAACATTTAAGCGTCATTTTAAACATAAAAGCACACCTTAAATCAATGATTAACATTGTACTCATACCACAAGAACATACTACCAAAACCTTAATTTAGCTACATTCCTTCTTTTCAAATCCAATAACATACTAAATATTTGCATAACACCACGAGCTACTAAGAGCCCGTTGATAGACAAAATGGGTAAAGGCTAACCGACTAAACATTGATTGGGTAAGCCTAACCAAGAAAGTGAAACTATTGATCCTTACAAGGACAACACCTCTACTGACGACATTGTGGGTTCGAGAGCGTATATAGTATAAACACATTATTCGTACCGAGTCAGCACCAATAACCCCATAAAGGCCTAAAGAAACTCTAAGCCAACATAATATCATGATTTCATAATAAAATCATACATTAATTCATCGTTCAACTTCTCGAACTTGAAGCAACCTCTCATGCTTTTTTCCTTCCTAAATGCATCTAAGAAACCTTGATTTTCTTGTTGATCCTTACCAGTTCGCTAGCTTCTGCAATGGGGTGGAGAGTAATTATGCTTAAAGTTCTTCTATTGCAACCATGAAACAAGATATAGACATCCTTTTGAATTGCTCACATGGAACTTGACAACTTCCCATCATGTCTCGATTCAAAAGTCTCAAATCTTTTTCTTTCTTTACATTTGAGTACACCACGTTGCTCTTATAACCCATAGTCCCAAACCTGTCTTCACAGTTTTGTCCAAGTTTTATAACATTAAAACTACCTTCGTGAACTTCAAAAAGAAATGATAGGGTAGAATATTGAGTTGAAGATTAAGAGAGCAAATCATGTGTTGTTACGTATTAACTTCTGAAACTAAATCATAAAGATTTCAAGTATTTTAAACAAATTATAAATTAAATATCAGTGGGTTAAAATTACTTGGTAAAGAATAGTGCATAGACGAAAATTGTAATTTAATTTTAATATAATTATAAAATATAAATACATGTGTGATTAATGCTTTGTAATTCATTAAACACTAACTCTAAATTGTAACATATTACTGTAGTCTAATGTCAAGTTTAATCATGGTATTTAATTATTGGTTAATTGATTAAACATTTAATTTGACATATGTGCCCACAAAATGTTTGTTTTTATTACAGATTTGCAACACAACATTTATTTGCAATGTGTTTGTTTTATAAATCCTCATTAAAATTAACGAAAGTTTTTCGATCCCTCAAAGAGTAGCAAATCCTAACAACCTATGAAGGCCTTTCTTTCTTAAGAAGTTGTGGATATCCAAAAACCCATTTGAATAATTAAAAGGCAGTGTATTAAGTTTAAATGTTGAATCCTTGAGACTTCAAAGTATTTAAAAGAATCGATTAAAGTTGAATGAAGTTCCTTGGATGTCTATGTTTGTTTATATTGCCCTTCTAAAATTATTAAAAACTGGCAGTGTTAAATTTAAAGACTTAATTTATTAAAAGACAAACAATTAAAAATCAATGTGGTCTAGGATACCTCTTCCAAAAAAAAAAACAATTAAAAATCAAAACAAAGCCATCAACTACCTCATTAATAGACTACATTTTAATTTACTTCTTTCACAAGATGTAAAATCACATACTTTTTTAATGAAAATACAAAAGATTTCGTGTACTATTGAAATGAAAGAGCTTGGTCTTTTTATTCTTTAAAGCAAAAGAATGGTATGTATACAACTTATTATACATAGACCCTAAATCATACTCAAAAAGAAATTTGGTTGAAGGTCATTTATCAAATAACATGTAGTATATTATTAGACTATTACATAAATTTATCATCTTAATATATTTTAAAAAAATTGTAACATCTCAAAGCCTTGTTTATTTGAAATTCAGACAGATTTGTGGTCATTTAATTAAATGCATAAATTTCAGGGACTAGAATGTAAGTTTAAGACCCAAGAAGGGGTAGGGCTCTAAACCAAACTCCTTCTCTCATTTTTGCAAAGAGATCAATGATGTAGTGTGTGAATAGTGTGGAGAAATCAAAGGAAAGAAGAGAGTAGAAGAGGAAGAACAATTGGGGCTTCAAGGGTTGAAGAAGATAGCATCTAAGGTAAATCATCATCATCTTTCTTTAAGCTTTTAGTTTTGGAGGTTGGATCCTTTCAATGGAAAGGATTTAAATTCACATTTGTTATTGGATTGAATCCCTAGTAAGCTAGAGGGTTTAATTAGATCCATTGCATTTTCACCTCCTAACCATTTTGATGGTGAATCCTCTTTGGGTTTGGAGATGTGGGATCTATTT
Source organism: Carthamus tinctorius (assembly GCA_001633085.1). Classification (NCBI taxonomy): domain Eukaryota; kingdom Viridiplantae; phylum Streptophyta; class Magnoliopsida; order Asterales; family Asteraceae; genus Carthamus; species Carthamus tinctorius. Next base: position 25,979 of record LUCG01000686.1, on the reverse strand, counting down.
GGGATTGTTGGGTAAAACCCATTTGATGGATTTTGAGTTTTATGAATTGGGTTAATTGGGATCATTGATCTCTAAGATTTTGATATTTAGATAATAATAGGATGATTGGATATGTTTTGGATTGAATTATAATTTGAGTGAGCTTGATTGAGGATTAGAAACCTTGGAAAATCATGAAAATTGGGTTTTTGGCTGAAAATCGCGCAGAGGGGAAGAGCAAACGCACCCGCGGGTACACGCACCCGCCGGAGTGCAGGTTGGCCTAACCGCGGGTTGGGGCGCGGGTTGACCCGTCGTTTAGTCTGTTTCAGCTTTCCAAATTTTTCGCTTTTCTTCGTTTTGCGCCGGATTCGAGGCTAAGCTTAAGGGTTTATCTCGGGGCATTAATAGAAGAATATTATGAGTTTTTAGAGGGATTTTAACATCCTTTTCGTACGTTCAATTCATGTTTCGCTTTGGGGTTTTTTCGACGTTATTTAGAGTTTACTGAGTCGTTGAACCCAATGTGAGTTCCCTACCCTTAAATCCTGTTCAAATGAAGTTGTTTAAATGTTTTAAACTTGTTCCACACTTGAATGATTTTGAAATGCTAGTTGATTGGTTTGTGAAATTAATTGCTTTATAAATGGCTGTTTTGAGTGCGTTGTCATGGTAGAGTACCACGGGGTGGTTTGACTCCGTGGGAAGGACATGCCTAGGCCATGAAGTAATTCGTGGTCTAGGGGGCACCGTTTGGGTGCGGGATGGCACTTTGAGTGTGGAAGATTTATATATCGCGAAGGGAATGCTATAGATTGGCCTACCATGTATGACAAACTCTGTTTATGGGGAAGCGAAGGTTATGAGCTCATACTTGTCGATTACCATATGTTTATTGTATAAATGTTTTTTTATGCTAACGTTTTTGGGGAATTCACTAGACCATCGGTCTAACTCACTCTCTTTTCAAACTTAAAAACCTTTTCAGGAAGGGTGCGTGTTGAGAAGAGCGCGAAAGGCAAGGATAGGGCTTGTGAGTAGCTAGAATAGTCGCCCTACCTATTTTTAGTCGTCTTTCCAATAATTCCCAGCTGTGTAGTTTACTTATTCCGCAGCAAACTTTGAGATAGACGTGTTTAGTTGAGATGTTTTACTCGGTATGAGATTGATTCCACTTTTTAGCCGGTTTGGGCTTGAGACTTGTGTTGGATGCTTACTTAAACCATGAATTCTACATCTTTGTTATGATTTATGTTTATTTCGATTATGGACCGTTACAAAAATTATTAATGAAATCTTTAAAATAGAAAATATGTTGGAGCTAAATATAAATTCTTTTAGAAAATTTGACACTTGAGTTTTTATTTGGGTTCAGTTCACAAAAGTGTATCCAACTTGTCACGAAAAGTTATTGTATGTACTGGACTTTCAAAATTACCTTTTAGTGTATCCGAGTTTGTAAAACTTATCATTTAGTGTATACAAGTGTATCTAACTTGTCACGAAAAGTTGTCCAAAATACATTAAATGGTAAGTTTTGCAAACTTGGATACACTAAAAGGTATTTTTGAAAGTCCAGTACATACAATAACTTTTCTTGACAAGTTGGATACACTTTCGTGAACTAAACATTTTTTATTTTAAAGAAATTATAGAGATGTTGTTTTTTGAGAAATTATAGAGAAGCTGTTGGAAATACTCTTAGTATTTTTGAATTCAATGTTATTTATGATGATAAATACGATATATTAAAGATTTTTTTTTTCTAATCGAGGGTCTTTTTTTAATATCTTGTTCATGGTCTGTATAATGTTAGGAACAAGCCTATGAACGGATCATACTAGAGACCCGTCAATTCATGGATTTCGACCGACGAACACCCTAATTTCATATTTTAAACAACAAATAAAACTTAGTTTTCAAATTGTTATAAATTATTTAGATCATTAAAAAGGTATATTTAAATAAGGATGAGCCTAGGTACACGGCCAAAATTCATGGGGCTGGAACCGAAACCGAAACTGGCGGTTACTATGATAAAGGAACCGGAACCAGTTGCACCGGTTTTTTATATTTGGGAACCGGTCCCAGAACCGTCAGTTCCGGTTTCGAAACGGGTACCCGGTTTCTAATGTTTTTAAATATTTTGTGTCGTTTTATACGATAAAAAGTAACTATTAGTTATTATATAATCTTAACATAACGAAACAAATACTACGAATGATGGAAATTTATCTGATAAACTAAAAATTAATAATTATATAAATAATTACGAACATTTTTCGAAATGAAATAATAATTTCATAGGTGTATATGTGTAAATGTAAAAAAAAATATAATAATTTCAATTTTTGTCCAATTAAACATAATAAACATATAAATCATTTTTATTAAAATATATCGGAACCGGTTCCGGTAGGTACCCGGCGGTTAGCGGACAAAAAAAATGAGAATTGGAACTGGAACTGGAACTGGAACCGGTCCCGATCAGTTTCGTATTTTAGGAACCGGAACCAATCACATCGATTCTGGTTCCAGAACTGACGGTTCGAAGCGGTTCCGATTCTAAAGATAGGTACCCGGTTCCGATACTCATCCCCGGTATTAAAACACAAATATCTTTTTTTTTTAAATCATATTTTAGTAGAGATGGAAATAAAAGTCAAAAGGATTGAAATGATCAAAAAAGTTTAGAAGAAGGTATCAAGGGGGAATATTCTGCTACGTGCGGTTGCAGGCTCTTCCAGCCTGGCAAAATTTCAGTTAAACACCCGCCTTCCCTACCATCCATTTTGTCTTTTTATTTCTTATTACACACACACCCTTCTTATTTACTATTTTAACACCTTAAACCCTTCAAGTCATATATAGAGCAAATATAGTCCTTCTACTTTTATTTGTTTTTTTTTTCCAGAAGATGGAAATTATATAGGAAAACATTGTTTTACAAACGTTGAAAAATCAAATTCTGCTTATAAAATTATAGTACTTCCTCGTTAGGAATATTGGTTTACCAACAATATATTTAATTTTATTAACACAAAAATTTATATTATTTTTACTTTTTAATTTTAAATGAAATAATTATCAAGAAAGAAGTACTACAAGGTTTATATTATAAAAGAATTGGAGTAATAATGTACAACAAAGTTGAACAAAACGAACACAGATAAATCTCGCACAATGTAGTTTATGCAAAAGATAAGATACACGCATACTTTTCCTCTATCATAATAAATAGCGAGACAGAGACTTTGTTTTCCACTTACAGTTAAACGTTAGTATTTTTACCTAGGGTTGTGCTACAATGAGAAGTTAAGGTTAACATAAGAAGTGTGAGAAGTGATTATCAAACGTTAGATGAAAACTGAAAAGTAGATGTACATTAGGGTGAGATGTGCCGAGATAAGATACACTGAGATCCACCATATCGATTTCCTTTTAAAGCACAGTTGATGGAAGGACATGAAACTAAAAGTGATCAACGGTTTATATTCACTTTTCATACTTTTTACGTTAACCTTAACTTCTTCGTCATTATAATTTCATCATCATTATTATATAAATTATATTATTGTTCTACTAAAACATAATAATTTTAATATTTTATTAAGGACTATGATAAGAATACATTCTTAATAATGCTTTATATTATAACCACTTACTAAAATATGAATACATATATTTTATAAAAGTAATAATTTAGTGCCCATATTATATTCTATATTTTTAAATAAATGACATTATATTGATAATTTTATCAACATAATGTATTTAAAGATTTGTAATGCAGTTGAAACAACAACTTGGTAATTCAAAAGAATAAGCCATATTGTAAATTGTGTTGTGATAAAAATACAAATGGTATTACAAAAGTTTTAAATCGTACGATATGGTATGAAGGTGACTATGTATATAGATTAACAACGTAAATGAGTATCCTTAATTTTGACCAAATAACTATAATTGAGAAAAAAAGATTTTAAACTAAAATTGAACACATGTAAATGATTGAAATCATACATAATAAAAATTACGTATTTCTTTTACATCTTTATCTTGTCGTACAAAGTAAAGCAAAAGAAAGAAAAGTTAAAAAGTCATCTTTATATATTCGTCTTTATCTTTAATAACCCAAATCCAAGTTTAACTAACAAATTTATTCAATCACATTTGTCACATTTAGGTACAAGGGAATCTATGCATTTGTAAAAAAAAATAGAAATATGAACATGAATATTGGGTTTGAGAAATAACTCAGTGACCACTTGGACTCTTGATAACTTTTGATGCTCATCTAACAAATTGGATGAAGATCCAAAAATAAATAGATAAAAGAAGAACCTTCCAATTGCTAGTTTTTGGATTTTTTATTTTCATCGTTCTTGAAGATATAGAAACAAAAAACAAGGTGTTGGTCATTATGTTGTAAAAAAACTTTATTTATAAAAAGAACTAGGGTATTTTTCGTATACATAAATCAAAATTTTAGTCTAAAAATGGCTTTTCGGTTAGAAAGGGAAGGAGTTTTTTTTAAACCTATATGTAAATTCATATGGCTAACCGAAAAAAAAAGGATGGCAATACAAAACATTCATCATGTATTAAAAGAAAACTGATCATGATACATTATCACTAAAAAAACAAAAACAAACGTACATGCATATCAAACAAAATAAAAGTTGGCATGGTTTATTTAATGGCCGACATCGTCCTAACATTGAATCTCTAAGAACCCTATCTCTCACATTTAACACAATGCTTTTTTAGAATGATTGGTTTAGATCAATCAACGATCATACGATAAGGTTTCATCAAAACTTCATTAAACGATCATTTTATTAACAAACACTGTTGTACTATCATCCTCAAATTTCAATAATTATTCCGATCAACGCTTGCATAAAAAATGATAAATAATTTTTAAACATCTTTATTTAAATCCCAAATTTTCACCTTGTTAAAGACCCAACCACAAATGGAAAGCATGAATGGGTGGACCTCTTTCATGCTACTTAAATGTCATTCTATCCACTTAAGGTGAGACAAAATGCACATGTTTTAAAGTATGGGCCATAAAGGTAAAAACGTCAAATCATAATGGGACCATTTTGAAAAACTGTGAAAAGTACAGGGGGTTAATCTTTATATCATCCAAAATCACACAATTTCGCCCGCCCAGCTTCACTTCCGTGAGTTCATCAACAAACCACCGCACCGGAAAAAGCATAAATCCGGCACCGCCACCGGCCGCCAGTGATTCCGGTAACCGTTAGCTTCACAAACCGCCCATCCACGTGTCACACACCGCCATTTTTATACAAAAAGCCCCCCTCAATTACTCACTATTCCCCTGAAAACGAAGCGTGTTTTCAGGGGAATCTCGATTCCGTCCAGAAATGAAGTATCTATCTATCTATAGATTGCAATCACAAATCCTCTGCTATTTTAGTCGATAAATTCCAATTTTGATGTGGTTAATTGCGTTTTGATGACTCCATATTGTACATCATCATCATCATCATCAATTTCATCATCATCAACAACAACAACGCTGCCAGGTTGCAATCGGACGTCAACCTTATCGGATTCCACTTGTGACGTTGATTCACCGTCCCAAAATGCCTCTTTAAGGCAAGGGATAAGATGATGCGTGTTCACAAAACCCTCACCGCTTCAATTTGCTTTTTTTCTCCATCGCCTATTTTCGGTTTTCCCCAATTCGGTTGTTGGAACACCGATTTAGGTTTTATCTGCTTCTCGAAAGCTCTGCAGTACCAAAAGGTTCTCATCGGTTGCTTGAATTGTTTGTTATTGTTGTTAACTACTTGACAATGCTCCAAATTTTGTTTCTGTTGTGAAATGTTTGTTAAATAAATACTTTGCAATTGAACTTTACTTTGCATGTAAGTTTTGGGTTTTGTGCTTGTTCTGGAAACGTTACTGGAATGCTACTATTTTGTGCTCTTCTTTGATATGGAAGGAGTTTTTATGGTTGATGAATAAATGTTTGAAATTTATTCATTATTATTTTACTTGTATACTGTTGAATATGCTTTATGAGCATGCTATTCCTTTTGTGTATTGTATATCTTTAGGGAGTAGGTGGTGGTATGAAATTTTGATCTGTGAGTTAAGGGATTTAAGGTTTTATTTCTTCTGCTTCGGAATTTTACTTAAATTGCTCTATGGTTTTTCATTTTAGGGCTTGTATGTGTTATTGTTTTGAATTCTACTTCAAAAGCATGTTGATGTTGTTCTTCTTTCTTTTCTTGTCTGGTTGCATTCAGGTTTTGATGGATAACGATAGTTTGACTGTGGTAATTATTTACTAGGATGCTTATCTGGTCGTTTGTGTTCTTTCCCTGGACTTTGTCGTTTACAGGGAAGTTTTCAGCATCTAGTTAATACATAAACACTACTAGTTTTGATGGTGTTGACGCAGATCCTCTTTAGATGCTGACCACTACCATCCTTTAGTTTTCATCAATAACATGTCAACTCATTTTCATCAAATTAATATTCATAAAGCTATCAGTGAAGTGCTATAACTGTTGAATACTATGTCATATCATTAGTTAAGGGTTTGATTTTGGTCATTTTCCCAATTATGTGTAAACAAAATCTATTCCTCTTCGGCTTTCTTTTAATTATGCTTTCTAATTTTGGTTCTTGTCTAGTATAAAGTAGGTCGATTTATTGGAATCATGGCATATTATATAATTTTAAAAAAAATATAGAACATAATCTTTAACAGGTAGGAAACCTCTTACCAAATTAGCATTTGTGTATCCTATGTTGAAAAGCAATTTGTGGTGCTTTTCAGTTATTTAAGCATGCTGTCTTACGCATGTTTCAGTTTTTATTGTGGTTTCTAGAACATTCTATTTTATTCAACCTAGCGAAGTAATGTTCACGCTCAAGGGAAGCTAGAATTATTTTGTGAACTTTTATTGTTATTAGATGTTATAGTAAGAGAAAACTTAGCCATAAGTTCTCATAATTCATCAAAATGGTTTCAGAGCCTAATAACATCAAAATGAATTTCTGCTGCTCATGTTATTGGTGTCATCACTAATGTAGTTTACTTTCAGCTACCGTTGAACTGGCTTTATAGTTTATACATCGATTGTTATCATCTTCATCTGTGGTCCTTGTTGGGTCATTTTTACTGCATTAATTAGTCTTAGATATGGTGTTCTTTTAATTGATGTTGTTTTCATCGAATATCAGAAAGATAATTTACTATTTTACTTTAAACAGGTCCTTCATTAGTTAGGAGCAAGTTGTAAAATGGATGCCTACTGCACAGATGGAGTTATGGCAGAGATACGAGGAACTAATGGCTGTGAAGACGGTCAGGTTCTGGCCTTATGGGCATCTCCTGAAGGAAGGCAAAACATTGATATAGGCAAACAGATTTTCTGTAACAGTGCTGTGAATATGAAAAATATAGTCGCTATTGGCTTTGATATGGATTATACACTGGCACAGTACAAACCTGAAACTTTTGAATCCCTAGCATATGATGGTACAGTCAAGAAGCTAGTAACTGACTTGGGATATCCTAAAGAGGTTAGTTTATATTGATCTTGCGGAACCTGGTAAAATATGGTTCTTAGAAATTACTTATGTAGAATGCTTGATACAAATACTTCGGTATTAGTTGTGAATCCCTACATGTAAGGCTTGATTCACATTGTAATGGTGATAATTATTACTTTCTCTAATAAATTTAAAGACTTGTATGCTAATAATGAATTACAAAGTGACTCAGCTTTCGCTCTGAAACTAAAAGTTCAGTTGCCCCTTCAAGGGATGTCAGAACCTAAACATTCATGCTTTTGATGGTCATGTGCATTCTGTGTTGCCCCTTGTATCCTGCTTTCGCTGCAAGGATCTAGGCTGCTATCGTTTGTGGTTTAATATATGTTGTATGACTTGCAAACCCATTAAGCTAGGTTGTATGCTGTTGTTGCACATGATTACATTTTTCATAGGCTCTACATTTTTTTGCACGTGCTGTTAATTCATACAAGACAACACTAATCTTCTTTAATTACTTGACATATCCATATTACCATCTGATTTTATGGTAACATGTATTAGTGACTTGCCAATTTACTAAATTTTATAACAAAGAGGATATAGAATCATCAGATGACCCCTACTTAACTTGGTCCGTATCCAACTGGGATCAGCCAAACTATTTACTTAATTCAGACTGAAAATGAGCAAGTTCTCTTCTATGTAACATGGAGGATATAATAACCACTGGGCCAAATAAACCATAACTAAACAAAAGTGATCATGATTATTCTTTTATTTGACTATCTTTCTGTTAAAGTGAGTTAATTTGAAGTGAAGCTAGTCAGCCTTCTTGCTTTTGGTTGTTTAGAGATTGGCGTTCTATCATTTCCTGTTATATATACATACATATATCAATTCTATCAAAATGTGTGATTTTTAGAATCATTTTAGCGTTTCAATATGAACCTATAATTTCTATAATATCCACTCTTCTGTTTTTTTTTTGATGCAGCTACTGGGATGGTCTTTTGATTGGACGTACATGGTCAGAGGACTTGTTCTAGATAAAAAGAGAGGAAATATATTGAAGGTTTGTGTTTGTCAAGTATAAAATATAACTAACTGATTGTCCTCTCATATTCATGTGCTTGTCTAAATTTGTATGCATCATTATACCTATTTGAGAATACCATGTTTTGAGCTAATTACCTTAGAATTCTTTCCCATTTCTAATCGTTTCTTCTTTATTATTCTGATCCTATCTTGATCTCTCCCAGATGGACAGGCACAAATATGTGAAAGTAGCCTATCATGGATTTAGGTTGATATCCAAGAACGAGAAAGTTGCTACATATGGGAATACCTTCCTCCGAGATGCATTTGATGGGCCTGACTATGCACATATCGATACCCTTTTCTCGCTAGCTGAAGCTTATTTATTTGCTCAGCTGGTTGACTTCAAGGATAGTAATCCAGGGAAAATCGCTGAAGAAAAAGAGTAAGGGGTGCAGATAACTTGAACCTTTATATAACTTGCAAACATAGTGAACTCAATATATTTCCAGTTTTGGATTGATGTCGTACTTGTAATTGGCTTCACCAATGAAAAAGTGATGTCTAGAGTAACTGTGAATTTTTTTGTTTAATTATTTTATAGTGCTTGACTGCTTATGGAGTAAGGGCCTGATTTTGGTTATACAACGAACATTTGTTTCAACATGTTATGAAACTCGCTTGATTGCTATTAACTTGTTGGTGGTGCTTTTCTTTTCAGTTATGTACTGGTCAGTCGCAACTAATTCAGTAACAATTTAGTTGCTATGGTTGCTATAAAGATAAAATAGTAAAAGTAAAACTCCAGAGAAACTGGATGTGAACTCATTTCAGAAAACTTCCCCCTACCCAATCTGATGTTCTGCTCATCCAAGAATATAATTGATTGGTAATTCGACCAACGACTCTAAGGACAATTGTTGTCCTCCCTGATCTCCCCAAAACACTCTGGAAGAGCTGGAATAACAGGGATATAATTTTTGACCGCATCGCAGGTAACCTTTGGTATATTTTGTATTGTGGATGGGGTGGGGGAAAGGAAATTGTCGTACCCTTTATACCTGAAGAAACCTCCAAATTTGACTTGTGAGAGTTAACATGTAGTTGTCGAATTCAAAGTTGTAAGAGTGATTTGGTTGTAGATAGTAGAATTGATAAATAAATATAACCCAAAAAAATTGTTACAAAAGATATTCTAGAGGCATGTTATAGAGAATGTAAATTCAGGATTTTAAAACATTAAGTTCAATTTCCAAATTAGAGGACTTCTAGGTTTGGAGCAGATGGAACTTCTTTTTTGTTGTGTGATCGTGAAAAGATAATACCATGATCAATTTAATTCAGATTACCATGGATAGGAAGGCTTCTTTAAGAATGATCATGGCCTTGTTTTCTGCTTTGGGTTTATGTTAACATGTTCCTCACCTGTATATTAGTTATAGGACCAATGTATAGAGCCAATTCTTTTATTTCCTTGACCATCTAATAAGATGATAAATCTTGCACATGTGTTCGTGTATCTTATATTCACATGCCAAATTCCCTTGATTTCGTTCATTTTGATATTTCATGTTTCTCGTCCAACTTGTCACTGTTTCTGTTTAATCACAGTAAGGGTAAATTATCTTCTTCTGAGATGTCTTATATTAGTAAGATTAAGTTTGTTCTTTAAAAGCTGAAAATAAGCGTTCAAAATATATTCTTATATGCTATAGTGTGTGGCTAATCATGGTAATAAGGCTGAAGATCATAGTTTGTTGCATTGAAAAGGGAATGGCATTGATCCTGGAAAATGGTTTGATAGATTTTATGCATGGACATACAGGGGATTGTTCTTATAAAGTCGTTACATTTTTTTGTTGCCATTGTTGAATTTCAGACTACCACAGTAAGGTATGAGTTTTAATTCACTTAATGGGATGTATGAGCAATTACTAGGCACACAATATGGTAAGTCTGCTGTGTGATATGTTACTCGAGAAGAAAACTGCATGCCTTGGTAACCAACATAAACTCGGATCAAGTTTGAATGTTGGAAGAGTTTGAAAACCTGACTTTCAAACTTATCATTGGCAGAAATGGGGCTCAAGATCCATAGGCTATGGGTCATTTTGAGTATGAAGAATAAGAGGATGCTTTGTGGTAAACCCAGTGACTTGACCTAAATTCCATTTTAAGATGCATCATTTGATTGATTGCCCACCAGTATAGATGCCCATACTTAATCCTGGCGATTGAACTTTTGAAATTATATGGTCATTTTCAGTGCCTCATTGTGGTAGTTCCAATTAATGACGTTAGGCGGTTAGGTCAGCCAAGATGGAATGTTGTGCCCTTCAGTAGTAGCTCCTACTTTTCTTTCCTTTATACCTTTTTTTGCTCATATCATCACACATTCACTTGCATATGATGTATTTGCGGGTTTGAATTGTATTAGTCTAATTAATATGCTATCTAGGTAATGAAATTATAAAGTAATTCAACCTTTTTGTCCTCGTATCAACACACGTTCACTTGCCGATGGATTGCTTTGGACCATGATGTATTAGTTACTAAACAGGGCAACTAGGATATAATACGGTTGTGCAAGGGATAATGTAGTTCAAGGAATTGTAGATAATAGATTGGTTGTGTGATTTTGTGTGGATCCAAGCCACCTGTTGTGCTCAGAATCTGGTGATCTGGCCATGGACAGTTGTCATATACTTGTAATTGTTGAAGCGACTATGTTACTTGTCACATAGTAACTTTTCTTCTTTTTTTCCTTCAAATTATATAAGGAATGTGTTGGGTGTTTGACTCTTTATAATTATGGAGTGTGTACATGTTTTTTTTCCTTCTTTTTCATGCATTACCTTGACTATACTTGTTTGTTATTTGAATTTGTATCTCAGCATATGTTAATGTTTCAGCGACGTTCTTGCAGCTATTCTTGTATGTATAAAGATGTTCGCTCTGCTGTTGATCTGTGCCATCGAGATGGAACTTTGAAGAAGATGGTTGCAAAAGATCCAAAAAAGTATGTGCTTTTTTATTTCTAATATATGCTTTCTGGTATAACTGAAAATAGCATTTGGCTTACATTTTGTGATCTTAATGCTGCAAGACTATACTGTCCTTCTGAGCAGGGGCTGGAACTAAGGTGCCATGGAGTCATGTGGCATGAAATTTTATGAATTATGACAATATTAGTAATAAATTTGGAAATTACCATTATACACTAGTATCTAAAATAGTAAACTCACAAAAGGAAAAAGCAAATAAAAGCTGTAGATTGATTGGTTAATGTTTGGTAAAGTGGAGATACATGTTCAGTTCCTGTCATAAACTTCCGTTTCTCTTTTTATTTCTGTATAGTTGTTATAAATGAAACCCTTCAAATAATTAAATTCTTTTTTATCAAGTCTTGTGTTAACCATAATACTTTTTGAACATATTAGGAAAAAATGTTTACATGCATTTGTATTAATTATAATTTTAAATCAATCCAGATTTAAATTTTTTGATATACTTTACCAACTAGTTTATTTGAAATTTATCATACTCTCTTTAGAATAGCTGTTATTTTTAGCATAAGCTCTGAGTTTTATTATAAATACTAAAAATGACTTATGAGTTATGATTGTTGTATTAACTTCTCCTTTGATGATACGTTTGTAAAGCTTATAAACTATCAATTGATAAATATAAATCAATCTAACTTGTACATCTAAAGAGGTAAACCTATTTCTTAAAATTTGATGATTAAAGTAAAATAATATAAGAAGGAACAAATCATGTCAAGTAAATATTTGTGATATCTTTTGTTTCTGGGGATAAAAGACTTTTATATACACTAATGATTTCAGTCGTACGCCGGATAGTTGTAGCATGTGAAATTATGTGCTTTACAACTAAAAAGATATGCAATGACTATTTACTATGTTATTACTCTTTTCAAATTTTCATTTGTAGTAAAAATACCACTTTCTTGTTTTGTTTTTTAAATTAATTGTGTCATACCACATCTCAAGAATCCTGGTCCCACCCCTACTTCTGAGCACTCTCTAAAAATTGTATTTATTGCTGATTGTCCTAATTTTCCTGAATTATTAGCAACACTTGATGTGCTGTTACGTCTCCGACTGATAGACCCTTGCATTTATTTCTTAGTATAACTGATACGATTTATTCCTTTCAGCTTTAGATATAAGTGTTCTTTTTTAACCATTGAGTAGTCAGGCACAAATTGTGAGAGAAGCAATATTAAGAAGATCATGCGTAACTAGGCCTTCATTATGGCCAGGGCCAAAGCCAGAATTTGCTAAGAGAAGTTTTTTTTTTTGACCGCCATTTATGATCCTTTAGGTAACATCTACCAGTTGATGAACAGAGTAAAACCAAACTAGTATTATAACAATTTCATCTACTCTGAAATGGAAGAGGTTTGTGAATGCTGGGTGAATCGGTTTTATTCCGTTGCCTAGATATGCTATTCATAAAAAGAGGTCGGGTGCATCCACGCTACTTACTTGTGATGTGGAGTGGCAACCTAGTGGACAGACATATTAATCGGGAGCATTCGCAACCATCTGTCATCGATGGGAAGAAGGGTTACTGAAAGCTGAAAGTTGGGAAGCTTTCACTCAAGACATGTTGGAACATGGGGAAACAGTGTCATTGTAGAATCACAAGAATCTGCTAAATCAACTGTTACTTATGATTTTATGAGATATGCTGATATAGATATGATTGCATTCCATAACTAAAGTAACCACATGAATATTAGTTGATCTTACCAATTAAAATATGCCTTAGGACTATGCACGAACTATTTTGAAAAAAAATATCTAGCTTGCACCCGACCTCGGATCTCAGTTTTAGATGACTCTGCAGATTGAAAGTTGGGGTGGAGGGATGGGAAGTTTATTGAATGGATAAAGGGAGCTTCTCTCTAAGAGGAGGCGGTTGTCTGAGGTCATTTGCTTCCGTATACGTTGTGGAGGCATCCAGCTGTCTAAAAATGACAGCTTATAATGTACATGTGGAAGCCAATCCGTGTTCCTACTTGAGCCTCAAGGATGATGCAGCATGGTAGTTGCGTCACCATGAAGAGTCATGGAAGTAGAGAGCTAAATCATCTTTTGGCGATCAAACATAGATGCAGCAGTGTAGTTGTGTCACCATGAAGTGTCATGGAATTAGAGAACTAAATCATGTTTTGGCAATCAAACAACATATAATTTTTAAAACCCACCAAACAATAGAGATGATAGAGATAAAAAGTTATGACAAAACCACACAAAACCAAATGAGCACAATCCATCTCATATGAGGTGGGGTCTAGGGTGTGGAAAGATCAAAAGCTATAACAAACCACACTAAATGAAATGGGCATAATAATCCCACCCTGAGGTGGGGTCTAGGTTGTGGGATGTATGCGAGCTGTCATCTACCCCAAAGAGGTGAGCGGCAGTTTTTCGTGAAGACCTGCTTTAGAAGTTATAACAGTGAGCAAGAAAAAGGGGTACACACATAAAGGAACGAAAAAACGACCTGAGATATGGTTAAAAGAACATATTTACAGGAAAATTTTCATCAATTCTTCTAATAGTAAATAATTGAATTTAAGTTGAGCAAAATATGTGATCTGCTTTTTCCTTGAATGGATATGTAAGAGATACATACATACACACATGTAGGCAGTAGGTATAATTGTAACTGATACGAAGTGCAAGGTTTTTAAATTAATGGGTTTTGAACCAAAAGCTTCTCCAATCAAGTCATTTCTTCTCTATTGTCTCATGTCATCAACAGAAAGTGATCTTGCCCTCTGAATGTCTTATGAAAATGGTATGATCAACATGGCTTTGTTGATTGCTAAAAGAGATCATGGTTTTATTGAATTTGTTTTTGGGGAGCTTTTACAGGTCATATATGCCTTCTTCAATCTACCGGCTTTACCTCGTGTTGTCTTGTTGTCACCAAGTTAATATAGAATAAATACACCTCTTCTTTTAGACCTCCAAGTAGGAATGCATTTTCACATCCATATTTTGCAAGTCCAATCAATGTTTGGCTATACAGGATAACAAGATCTTGGTTGTGCTTGCTTAGTGTGGAATCCTTTCTTCTTATATAAAAAGAGAAGCTACAAGGCCTTTTATACACTTAAGAATCACAAGAAAAGATTCCCACTACAAAGGAAAGTAACCTTAAAGTAAGATTATAATCTTCTAATGATGAAACTAACTACAATAAATATTAAATTCTAACTAATACCTATTCCAGAAGATTTCTGCTTCATGTTTACAAAGAATTCTAAATTCCTACACCTCTCGAAGCTAGGGAGTGTATATTGATGATCATCCACTTGGAGCATAGGTTTTCAAAAATAGGTCTTTGAATGTTTTAGTCAAGTTTGTTGTCTTGAGGGTAGACATCTAAGATTGATGAATTTTGCTTTAATAATTTCTCGTTTGTGAAATGTTGATCAATCTCAATATTTTTTGTTCGATAATTAGCAGTCCTATAAGTCACATCTCTTCACATATTCATTGTGCCGTTGCTAGATATTTGACTGTTGCACTACCTTTTGCAACAACATATTGTTTGTTACTTTTTCCATGTCACAAGATTGCCTCATACAAATGTAGATTAATTAGAGGTAGACCTTTGGTCTCAGAGAGACAGACATTCTGCTTACTCTTCATTCAGAACACTTTATTTCTCTATCTGAACCTTTAGTAACTACTATTCCTTGCTCGGTGTACCTTTAAGATACCTTAGGATTCAATATGCTGCCTCCATGAGTTCCTATGTGGGATTGTTCATAAATTGGCTTAAAACACTTATTGCAGAATCCTATGTCTGTGAAAGGTAGATTACTTTCCCCATTAAAGTTTGATACCTTCCCACTAACTTGGTCTTGTTTGGATTCTACTTTGTTGTGTGGATAAATTGGTGTTTCAACTAGTTTACACCTTCACATTCTTGTTTCTTTTAGGAGGTCTAGGTATTCCTTTCTTTGATCTAGTAGTCACCATTCCAAGGAGATGGTTTAAATTTCTGAGATTTTTAATCGTAGTGTCTCTTGACAATAGGATGAGCAACTTCTATATGATCATTGTCGGTCACGACTATATCATCAACAGAGACAATGAGAACGACATGATATTGGATGTGCTGGGGTTCCTAGAATGATGTCTGTCAAATTCTATTTTTGGTTTGTATCAGATGATATGTATGAAGGGGGTTGAATTTTTTAATTATTAGGCTTAGGTCTTATCATGCAATATGTGAAGTATCCTTTTAGTAAGCTAGTGGAGTTATGTTGGGTATTGAAGTGATCGAGATTCCTATATTTTTTTTTATAAATGTAAATTTTTGCCTTTGATGAACTGTGTTTGACCCGTGTGTATACCAGCATTCACGTGATCTAAATACTGAATGACATGACCTGTAGTCAACCTCAATGTTCATTGAGAATAATCAAGTCATACGAGCATCTCCAGATGAGAGACCGTCACCCATTCTCCTAGTGGGTGCAGATGCATAGTTTATAGTAGCATTGGCATTTTGCAAAAGAGTGGTGTTTGCCGGTCCTTCTAAAAGACTTAGTATTGTTTATGACTTAATAAAAAAGTTAAGGTTTGGTGGTTCTGGTTCTGGTTCAATGCTAAATGCACCAAGTTCCTTACATATTGTGCAACTTTCCAGATGTCTATAAGAATTGATGGTGATCTGTCATTGACATTTTTGCAGCTCTTTGAGCACTCGTTTGATTTTCAATATCACTTGTGGTTGTACTACATGCCTTTTGTTCTGGAAGACATCATTGCTTTATTTGAGGCCTTCATTATATATGTGCTTTTATTGCAGTTTAGTCTTTTTTGTTTTTTCCATTTTCTTTAACTGTTCAATTATCAGGTATATCAACGAGGACAACTTGATAGCTCCAATGCTAAAAATGCTTAAAACTTCTGGTCGTGCTGTATTCTTAGTGACAAACAGGTATAATCTATACTCTTAAATTGTTTCTGTATCACATATATTAGGGGTGGCAAAAGCAACGAATTAAATGGCAGTTGGTCCATTGGACCTATAAGTTTGAAAGATACTCACATTAATCCTTTTGTTTTTTATCAAGTTATTGTTGTCAGCATTGGTATTACTATCTCAATCATGAGTTGAACAATTTTTACAAACAGTGTGAATTTTTCTACAAGCAATTGCATCTTCTTTTGAAATTTTAATTTTAATATATTTAAAAAATTTTAATGATTTTTTTATAAGTAATGAAATTTAAATGCATTCCAAATCCTACAACCAAACACACAAAAGGATTCCAAATCCTCCCTAATCCAATCCCTCCAAATCCAAATACCGACATGAAATTCAATCCATTCCATTCCTACAAACCAAACGGACCCTAAGCATATTGAGTTGGATTGCTACTATGTAAGGCAGCAGTTATAGGCAGACATCATGAAACGGATTTTACACCTACTTCTCAGCTTGCAGATGTATTTACGAAGACACTTTCTCCTGCACACTCCGCTATTCTACACAAGCTTGGTTTGTTGACACGACCTCTGGCTTGAAGGGGGGGGGGGGTTAGACTGAACTAATTAGTTTGTTAGCTTTCTCTGAAGTATACATATATTGACTTGGTTTGTTGACACAACCTCTGGCTTCCAGATGTATTTACAAAGACACTTTCAGTTACTATTGTGACTTGGTTCACTAATGAAATAACACAGAAAATGTGCCTCATCTCTCTGCCTTATTCTTTCCTCTCCGCATTTCATCTCCCCATCACAAATACTGCTACAGGTTCCATCAAGAAATGCCCTTCCATTGTAGATAATAAGTCATGGAACACTGTGATAGCCATTTAAAATTGGTGGGCTACGGATCCAGTCCAGGGCAAAAGTAAAGGCTGTGTGCAAGTAATGCTTAACTGCAAGAATGAAAGCTACATATGATCATCGAATTTAAATTTAAATCCATAAACATCTATTGCATCTTTTAGATAGGATGTACAATTGTTTGTAAAGAGAATACTGCCTCAGAATGCACAACGTATCATTCAACTTGTTCATATGTGTCATATGTATTGGTCATGCTAATTGAAACAGCAATTTATCAATTGCACATGCTTTTATTTTCTTGATGTTCTACATAGAGCCGTACATAGTATATGACCTATGATTTGTTAATTTGATGCAGCCTTTGGGATTATACAAATGTCGTGATGAATTTTCTATTTGGCCCCTGGACGAAGGATGGCAGTTCCTCTTTGAGTCTTGATTGGCTCCAACACTTTGACTTTGTCATCACTGGCAGGTTCTGGTTTTTCTCTGTTTAAAGATTCTAGACTGCTATATGCTTTTACCTGAACGATATAATTGTCATGGAGAGCTCACTACAAGGTACTGAGCAGCAGCTGCATGTCTTATTGTAGCAGATGCTTAAATTCTTGACTTCTATGAATGAAGTTATCCTGGTCTTTCATGTTAGTATCTTTAGTTGGCTTGGGTTTCATATTTTTGCTTTCTGCAGATGGAGTAGAATTTTACCACTCTGTTGGGGTGGACCAGATTTTACCATTAACTGGATTATGATAATTAACAAAATGGTGGCATAAAAATACAAATCAACAATGTTTTAAGATCTGTCACTGTTTATTGTGTCAAGAGACAAAGTGCTAGTGTTTGTTCATAATTTCAATCTATTTTTGTTATTGAAGTTTATAAGCTATCTATTAAAGTTTCTTCTTGGGCCTCCACAGAAACGTTGGGTGACACTTTCTAACCTGGATATGCTCTTGGAATAAGGAGTTGTGTACATGGCAGTAGTGGATTAGTGTTATCATACCACATCATTGTCTGGTTTATCTTCACATAAGATTTGCAAGTTATTCATGACTATAGTTGATGTCGAAAAGATGAACTGCTTCATGCAATTACCCATGTATTATGCTAAGCAAGATAATCAATTTATAAATAGTGTTAGGGGTGAAGTTTCTTCAAAAGATGGTCCTTATGCAGAGATGTTCATTATCTTTTCATTATGATTTATGACCCTTCTTGGAACAGTGATATTGTTATTTTTGCAATCCGTGCTTGGCGTAGAGGTCCATGAGCTGGTTAAAGCAAACCAAACAATTTGCTTTAGGCCCGTTTCATTTTAGTATAAAAAATGGTTCCAAAGTTATTTTTCAGTAAAAAACAATATATCAAGGGAAATATTCACATTACTTCAAGGATTATTGTATCATACTGTTAAAAAAACAAAGATGACATCAAGAGAGGAATGGTATAACAATTAAAGACACAAAAACATTGTCCCTACAAAGCCAATAATTTTCAGGTTGGTGTACAAGTGTCAACTTGATGGGCTAGTGGTGAAATGGAGTTAGAGGGAGTTGACAAAATCTGTGGGTCAATGTGTTCATCAGTCGTTGGAAATTAAGGACATCACCAGATCAGGAAACGATATAAGAAATTTTGTGGTTAACATTATGAACTTGTACTCTATATAGCATAATGGATATGGTATGCAAGATTTGTTATATGTCACATGAAACTTGGATGTGGACTACCAGATTCCTCTTTCTTGTGCAGTTTTGAATCTTGTTTGTATAAGTTTTAAAGCCAATCCTGAGGAGGTATGCGTGATGCTGTAGGCAGTGAAAATATGGTAATATTCTGAAACGTGACCACCATGGCATAAATTGTGGATCCCATTTGAGAATGCCTTCATTGAATTTTAGGTAGAATGAAAAGGGAAAGCTTATGCTTTTGAGACAAGATCTTTGGCCTATCTAATACTTGGAAATTAGGTCTTTTAAGATTTTAGTTTTTTTTTTTTTCTGTTTCCAGGAGTTCAACTATAATTCACATAAAATCTTTTAATACTTGGTGTTGTCTGTGTAAAATGAAATTGATGGAAACATATAGTTTTTTTTGGCTTATATGGTAATTATGGATCAAATGCACAAAACTTGTGTTGTTCCTCTTTCTGGGAGATTGGTGTATGCTGATGAAACTAGGACATAGTTTATGTGTAGAAAAACATATCTTTAACATAGAAAAATGCATATGCAGTGCGAAACCAAGCTTTTTCCATGATGAAAATCGTGCTAATCTTTTCGCTGTTGAGACGGACTCAGGGAAGCTTATTAATACCGACAATGGTACTCCACTTGCTCAGGTTTGTGGGTAGATCTCTTTTGCTCTTCTTTTAAATCCCTTCTGCCTCTTCATATGCTAAACACAACACACTGTAATTATGACTAGGTGGGAGACCCTGATATAGAACTGCCACATAAGATCCCAAATATGCAGTGCAAAGTGTTTCAGGTATTGTATAATCTAAATATTGGATTACATGGGATGGTGAAAAACTTTGTGTTATGTTGTAATGATAGAACACCCTTGCGGCATGTTATGTGATTACATATGATTTTGTCGGAAAACTGTTTCAGGGAGGCAATGTCGGCCATCTGCATAAACTACTCAATGTTGGGGCAAGTTCACAGGTAATATATTATATTTTTTGGTTCTCCATTGCTGGTTTTTTGGTCGTTATTGGTTGATTCTTTGAACCTTCTTTTATTTCAGGTACTTGTTAAATTTTTTGGTATTTAAGTATATGCTGCCCTAGAGTAGTTGTCTGATTTCAATCTCATAAGGAGATATTAATATATAGTTACAAAAGAACAAGCTCATGGTTTGCCTAATATTGCTACGTCCTATGCTATTTATTTATCGGTCGACTCTTGAATCCCATAACATGAAGTTCGTGCAATTATGAGCGAATTCGTTTATCGAAATCCCATCTGCTATCTAGTTACTTCAGTTTTTCTCTTACAATAGTCTTCAATCTATATTCTGTAAGTTGTTGTCTTCTTATACTTTACTTCATAATTGTGGGTGAATCTGTCAATTGTTCTCATATGTAGTTTATTTGTTAATGCCCTTGTGCAGTGATAGTCTTAAAACTTATACTCTGTTGATTGTTGTTGCCTTAATTTATTGAGTACTTTCATATAATTAACATATACCATCCAATTATCATTAGGTGCTTTATGTGGGAGATCATATATATGGGGATATTTTACGCAGCAAAAAGGTTCTGGGTACGACTTTCTGCATTCGTTCATAGTAGATCCTCAGTTGAACTTCCTTTAATTGTGCTCTTTTGAAGCATCCATTCTTATAAGTCTGGACTGTGTTACTGGCATGAGCTAGCATACACGACAAAGGCTCAACTAGGATCATGCAATTTATTATTGCAGCTTATCTCAATCTTTATGCTACATGGTTATCAATCTGTATCATGATGACATTATTTTTGTTTCTTAATCGCAATCTCACGTTGTAATTTAATTGCATGCAACAGGATGGAGGACAATGCTTGTTGTTCCAGAACTTGAAAAGGAGGTTAAAGTTCTCGCATCCTCAAGGGACACCCGAAAGGTAATGTTGTAGTTAAATGGGTTTCACTTCACCACTTCTTTTTGCTATCAACTGTTGATGAATAAGGTTTTAATATTTGATGTCTTAAATATTTAATTGTTTGGGCAAAACGTCATTCCGTGTAGGCACACAGAAATGATGTAACATTCAAAATAATTTACATAATTTGCCTTGTTGTTAAGGCAATAAACTTTTTCTCTGCCATTCACACATTTTAAATTCAGATAGACATTTGTCTTAGGATTTTTTTCAATGTGAGATTGTGTATGATTGACCACAACCACATTGTTAGTTGCAAAAAAAGAAAATCCTGTATTAAAAATGCAAGATTCAAATGTAAATATGTTTAAAAGAAGATCATAATGAATTGACCACCATGTGAAGGTAAGATCATATCTTATGATGACAAATAATACCTTTAGTGGCATGCATCCCCCAGCAACTATTCGATTTATGTTTTAGAACCATAGTCTCCTCCTTGCCTGATCTTGATGTTTGTGTTGTATTGTCATCATCTTTGACTTTGTTCTACTTCCATCTGCAGTGCAGTGATGTTGCTAGACTATGATGCTTCATTTATCTTTCAACAAATAAAACAAATATACAAGAAGACACCTAAAAGCTGTGATTTGGATGTTGTATTAGCCAAAAAAAAATATTGGATTCACCATCTCTTCTTTAGTTATGAGAGTGTTGATTTGGATTTTGGGTCTTACGAAATTATACAAATCTGATAAGCAAAAGAGTGTTTGAATTCTACATTTTAGATACATATAGTTGATTTTGAAGCATGCTAGTCATGATATGATGTCAACTTGTCTGGTTCTTGTTTATAGAACCAGATATTCATTAGCCTAGATGGATGGATGGATGGATGGACAGTTTGTATGAATTAGTAGGTTTACAGATGATTGTGCTGCATATTGGGAATAGGCTTTGAACACCCAAAAGCGAATGATGCACCACAATGAACACTATAATACGGATCAAATTTGTGATTGTTTGGTGGGTTTATCTCATGGGTATATACTACTATCTATCCTCCCTGTAGTCGGTTGATGCAACATTTATATGGTTTTGCCATGCCTAGTATCATATCATATTTGTGCATGTATACTTAATTTTTACCGTCTGTGCAGAAACTCCAACTGCTGAGGAGTGAGCGAGATCAGATTGAAGATCAAACCCATCATTTAAAATGGTCCCTTGAGTACGTATTTCCCTTTAAAACCACCCGCATTAACAGTTTTCTGTTAACTATTTTTTTCAAGTTGTTTTTCCTTTGATTAATTTCAGGCATGAAAACCTGGATGCTGCTGAAAAGGAAAAAATCTCTTCAAAGCTTGACCTACTTGAGGTTGGTGTTGTGAAATAGTTGAAAATTCATTTTGAAGTAAACATATATATACATATGGTGTGGTGTGGTGTGGTGTGGTGAAACTGAAATTGTGGTTATATAGGGTCAGCGTGCACGTGTTCGAGCAGCACATCAAGAGTCTCAAAGAATATTCCACCAAAAGGTAATATATATATTACACATATATATGTATATAGGGGTAGGTCCTTAAGGAAGACAATATATGTATATATAGAAATGACAATGACAATATATGTATATATGATTGATTTGTTTTGGTGTGTGAATTAGTTCCATCCGGTGTGGGGGCAGCTGATGAAAACAGGGTATCAGAACTCGCGGTTTGCAGACCAGGTGGAGCGGTTTGCGTGTTTGTACACAAGTCAAGTTGGTAATCTGGGGCTCTACTCTCCTGCCAAATACTATCGCCCATCCGAGGACTTCATGCCTCACGACTCCGACATTCTCTCTTAATACTTGTTAAACAAACAACCCTAATTAAGTTTCTTTTCTATATGTTACTTATTGCAATATATATTATTAGTGTGGTTTGAATTTAGACACTTTCAAATCTCTCTTTTCTTACCTCACCGGTAACAATCGTTAGGGTTGTGACTTGCTTTGTGCTACCCGTATGCATTATCTCCGGAAAATTAGCTACTGTAGCAGATTGAAGCTTAAATTTAAGTTCTAATAGTTATACATAATCGACCACAAAAACCACAATTGTAAATCTTTGGAATTGGAACAAATTTCTATAGTGGCATTTGGTTCGTTGAAATCTAACAGAACCCGAAGGAAGTAGGATAGTTAATTCTATCGATCAAATTTCATTCATGCGGTTGGTTTGTTCTTTTAAGCTTTACTATGAAATTCCAATTAAACATGTAATGAGGTTTCGGTCTGAATTCTAATTCCTTTCTTCCCGTTGTTTGAGAAAAACTATTATACACTTGATTTACTATAATCCATTTTGCCCCACGACAACGATCATCGCTACTGCTGCCACCACCCCCACCGTCATAGCTATCCGGGAGCGTACCTAGAAAGTTTTCATATGGTGGCACTATATTTTTTCATACGATTTTTATCTATGTGTCTTCACCTTTTTGTCGATGTTCAATACCATTTAAAGTGTTTTTAGTCTGATTCCACCATTTTAATGAACTTTAAAGTTTTTTACTTGATTTCAGAGAGTTTTTTTTTTGTTTTTTCAATGTTCTTTTTCGGTCTTTTGGTTGATTTCAACGGTTTTTTTTTATTTTTTGTTGATTACAAGGTACAGTTTACACCTTTCACAAGCCTAAATATTTTTACCTTACAACGGAGGAACAATACGTTGGGACGTGCCACCATAACCACCAATATAGGTCCGCCCATGCCACTACCACCATTGTTGTCTCTATGCCACCTCCACCACCATCACTATCCGCGTTACCATCATCACCACCACCATTGTCGTCTCTATGCCACCAATGATAATTTATTGTGTTTGCTATCCTTTTGCTAATTAAATTTATTTTTCACTATAATCCATCATTATAAATCTTCATATCAGTCTACCTAAAACCTTACCCCAAAATGCATTTCTTGATTAAATTTATTGCGTTTCATAAAAGAAATCGTATCGATTTCTTACTACTAGTTCTAACCTTTCCTTTTAAAAGGATGTTTAAATCATCTAAGATTGACTTCTTCATCAATAAGGGTGTGGTTGGTATCAAGACGGGACCGAGTAGGACAGGACAGAATAGGACAAGACAGAACACTTGTTCAGTGTTTGGTAAGACATAACTAAACTGAACAGAACAAAACAAAATCAAGTAAATGACCAATTTATCCTTGGTGAATAATTTAGAGTGTTTTATCACATAATTAATCTAAATGAAAAGTAATAACTAGTAGAATAAAGTAAGTAATAAAGTTTTAATAAATTGACTATTTATCCTTGTTAATCTTTATACTATAGGATGAATAAGAAATAAAGTTAATAAAATAAGAGGACTCTTTCTTCAAGAAAGTTCATCCACCAGCAGCATACCAAAAACCTCCCTTGCAAATCTGAAATCATGTCCACCAAATCCATATCAACAACATCACCAGCAAATCAACAGAAGCACCACCATCACCGATTGTTGTACCGGATCAAACCCATTATTAATTGTTCATCCCCTTCTCGATTTCTCTACCTAACCACCGTTTGGATGCCCACCACCACTACGACACACCACCTTCCGATGCGCCTCTGACCATGATTTTCAGAAGTCGATTTTACCAAGCATACATTGATTTTCCGAAGTCGATTTGAGAAAGAAATAGAGTTTGTGATGGAGGCAAAGTTGGAGGCTGCGATGTTGAAGAAGGGTGGAGCTATCAGATGTTGAAGAAGGGTGGAGCTATCGTTGTTGAAGAAGGGTGCAAGGATGGAGGTTGCGACGTTGAAGAAGGGTGGAGCTCTCGATGTTGAAGAAGGGTGCAGGTAAAAGGATGGTGGTTGTAGATGTATCAGGTGTGTAAAAGAGAGGGTATTTTAGTAAAATAACTGCTTGTTCCTTCTTGTTCCATATATTTTTGTGGAACACGCATGTTCTAGTTGGGGTCTACCTAGTTCTGTTCTGCTTCATTTTAAGCAACACCAAACATGGAACAACAACCCTTGTTCATGTCTGTTCTGTTCCAGCTACCAAACGCATCCTAAGAGAATTAGAATCATATGCAACTACCAAACAATAATGTCAATAGAATAATTTATACACATACAAGGGTCATATCAAATAAGAACTCGGTAGGTTATAATAACCATGATATCTAATACCAGGTCAATCATTTGAGATAATTAAGAATATTTCTTTACTTAATAATATAAGGTTATTATAGTAATTTAACAGTTTGATAACGCATTAGTATCATCTTTTTCTCTTTCCATATACCCGCATAAAGTTCGCCGAAGAGAGGAGAGAGAGAGATTTACAAAAAAAGACTAACTTAAATTTACCCAAGTACACATTGTATATAGAAACAACATGAAATACCCAATTTTCAGTATCAACATTAATTAAGGCCATCTATAGTTTGCAAATACAAAAAATCATGCCTTGATAGCCTCCTTTAGTAATTGTTGAGTGAGGGCTTTAGGAAGTCCCATCACACTATCACTTGTCCCTTTCTGCACACAAATATATATCAAATCAAACTCTTATCATGTATATAAAGAGAAACATTCCCATCTATAACAATTATGATTCTTAAGTCAACCATTTTTATCATTTAAACCAAAGGGCCATTGGCCCAACAAGTTATCGATAAAGCGCAGCCTCCCAGGAGATCAATCCTCCTCACCTTTTCGTGAGAAGTGTGAGTATAATATCATATACTTAAATAAACATGTATCCTTCGATTCTAATTGGTGTCCATTTGCATGTTCGAGTGATAAAGAAAAAGGAAGCAGAGAGACGAACCATTTCTTTGACATATGGAACGATTAAAGGATGTTCGATTATCAGCCCCCCAGCAACTTTGAGCACCAGACCCTCCTCAAGCTGTGCAACAATAAGAATAAGACACACACAGATATATATATATATATATATATATAG
>LUCG01000641.1:223-12429 GCA_001633085.1 Carthamus tinctorius | reverse complement strand
ATTATAGGTTCAAGAAACAAGCGTAAACACTAATAGCCGTTGAAGTGAGTTTTTGCAAAAGGTGTGTTAAATTGGTTGGCTTCAACCGATTATTTGCAGTAGTGTTAATCTACTAGTTATGGTCATCTATTGGGCTTCTATTGGTTTGTGTTCTACACTTGTGTGTTGCTTAGAGCCTTGACATGATAGTGCCATTTAGTATAGTATTGTAGGTTGTCAAGTGACAAAAATCGTAATAACATTTTTAGTTTTGCAACTCCTGTAGATTTTTGTTTGATCCCTGCTTAGTGCTTAGCTTGAATGGCCAATCCATTTCCAAAGTGGAAATATCATGCAACTTATGGATTTGAATTTTGTTTGTTCATTACAAGATTTATTTTGAAATAATTTGAATTTTGTTTGTTCTAATTGTCTAGTGAACATTTGGTGCTTTTAGTTCTGGTTATGTTGGTGGATTCTAACCCATTAAGATGATCCTTTGGTTCACCAAAATCATATCAATTGAATACTGTCAAACAAGATTTAATTTAGGTATTCCTTTTTATTTTTTTGGTTTCTTTGATGTAACTTTTTGTTGGTGTACAACTGTACATAAAAAAAAGTGTGGAATCATATTTTTACATCGTCCTAATGAAAACCCGACCTCATCTCGTGCAAGTCAAAATCATATTTTTACTTGTGTATTTAATAGTTATTTTAGAGCAAAAAACATTTGTTGTTGCAATTAATTTACTTATTAACATGTGTTTTGGTTATTGTTATTATAGGTTCAAGAAACAAGGGTAAACACTAAATAGCCGTTGAAGTGAGAGTTTTTGCAAAAGTAACATGCTGTTAAGACAAGTTATGTGCTTTGGTTTATCCTTAATAATTTTTGTGGTAACAATAACTAAGGGATTATGTTCGAATTATTAGATAATACGCTTTGTATTAACGTTTTATTCTATTAATGATGATTGCTGACAATTTATTTTGTATTATGTTTGTTTGTTAGTTTAAAATTGTCTTTTAGTTACTTCTAGAAATTAGGATGCTAATGTAATTAAATTAAAAGCACAAAAATTGGGAATTTATTTTTCCTCACTTTTAGTGACATATTAAATTTCCGTCACTAAAAGTTTTTTGAATGCTAGACTTCAACAGCCTTTTAGCTACGGATATTAAGCGTAGGTATAGGTTTAGCCCCTTTAGTGATGGAAATCCTATGTAAGGAAAAACATTTAGCTACCCTTAGTAGTGACGCTTTTTCTTTCGGTGGGAGATGATCTAAATGGATTTAGTGACTGTTTTTATACTTTTAGTGACGTTTTTTTTCCGTCACTAAATGTCCAGTCAGTTGTAGTGTAAGGAGAATGAAAATTTTATTTCTACTTAGTTCTTTTTTCTAGTATGTCGTTCCATCTCGTGATGTTAAGTGGTTGATTATCCACACATTTTTAAGAGTGAAAAACTATAATAAAGCGTGGCTATATTTTGCATTACAATTTTTTTTATCAAATCTCTACATTTGAAAGTGTGAAAACTATACTAAAAATCACATTTATTAGTGTGGGCAAATTATCTAAATTTTCACATTTCAAAAACTGGAAATTTTGAAAAATAATTAAAAGGTCACAAAAGTCCACGTTTTAAAGTGTGAACTTTTCTGATTTCAGAAATTACACATTTAAAAGTGGTGGACTTTTGNTGGAATTTTTTCTTTTTCTAACAATCTCTATATAAAAAACTATTTGTCACACAAAAATTTTCCACGCTTTTTATGAAGCGTGGATAAATGATATATTTTTTGTAGTGCCACGAGCAGCCACCTCTATCACCACCACCACCAGCAGCCACCTCCGCCACCACTGGCACCACCAACAGCTACTACCGCCATATATGTATATGTATGATTATGTTCACGTACGTTATTAATCATATATATGATTTGTTCACGAGTCATATGTGATTTTGTGTTGTAAATCATATATGATTTTATACATGTTTTTTTACGTAGATTTTCCTATGTGAATTATATATGTTTTTGTACAGCAAAAAAAGTTTGGCAAGTCACGTACGTTATTAATCATATATGATTTTGTGTTGTGAATAATATGTGATTTTATGTTGTGAAGCATATATGATTTTGTACGTGGAAAAATATGTGGTTACGAATCGTCCTTACGTTCTCTTAAATTTACATCCACCTCTCTCTATATATATTGCTCTATATTAAAAAGAAACAATAATTCATAAAAATATTTGGACCGAGTTACCTGAAAAAATGTATGGGAAATATAATTATTTTTAAATATCCTAGATTAATTAAATTAAATACGATGGGTGTTGATGGCTTCAATAAAGTCGTTTGGATTTTATGAGTTGTTGAAAATGGGTACCAAAAATAAAGACGTTGGATTTTATGAGTTGTTAAAAATTCAACTTCAGTAACATCAAACAATTTTAATAATACCTTCCTTTGAACTTTTGCACTTCGTTGCAACTATCAAATTAATGACAACGGGCTTGTAACTCAGCGGCATTTAGAGTGTTTATAAGGTGTTCCCTTCCTTCACTACAAGAGAAATGGCCTTCAGGGAAGGTTTTGATTTGTACTTAAAAGTCTGAAAAGCTTCTCTAAAGCCTTTAGAGAAACTTTTCATTTCCGTCAAGGACCTTCCCTATGTAAGGGTAGGAGAAGGTTTTAGGGCGGGTTTTCAAAGGGTGCATTTTTAGTAGGTTTTTAGGGACACTTTTTAGGGCTTTAGATACGCTTTCAAAGCTTCTCTAAAGGTTAGTCAGTTTTTTCAAAATAGCTTCTCTAAAGGGCATTTATTAGTGACGTTTTTCAGGTATTTGTGACGGTTTGAAAGGGTTACTAAAAGGCATTTTTAGAGAAGGTAAAGTAAAAGCTTCTCTAAAGATAGTAGCTTTTGTTACTCTTATTTAAAAGCTTCTCTAAAAGCCCTCTTTAGTTACCCTTGCGAAACCTTCTCTAAATGTAACTTTTAGATACAATACCTCAAAATCTTCTCTAAAAATTATCTTTAGTTACGCTTTCGAAAATTCAATTCTTTCTCTAAAGCGTACTTTTTATATTTATTTGAATTCATATTTCAGCTGCATATTCATATATAATTATATATTAATACAATAAATAAATAAACAATATCAAATTTATAAAAAAGCAAATTCTTAAAAATCCCAAAATGATATATTTTTATAGATTTGTTATGTAAAAGACATACTTTTAAAAGAAACCTAATGTTCAAGCAATTCATAAATCCATCCAAATTTATTAAGGAAATATCCAAAATCATAACTAGTATTTATCAATCTCGAGTCTCGGAACCATGGTCTTGAACATTTTGTGAAGTTGAAAAACTCGGAAGTGGCTGACCAGATATAAGCGACCGCACCAATTGACTTAGCTCAGCCACATCACCATTCATAAGAACAAGCTCTGATTTGGTTGAAGCGAGTTCGGACTCTGTCGAGGCAAGTCTAGCTGACATCTCGGAATGGCTTAATCGTGAGGAGCCGCTGCTACATCGTGAACTTGTCGACTCGGTCCTACTGCTCGGGACCCTCGACCATCCTTGAATATAAGCAGGTCTTTTACCTAAGATCTGTTGCATAATCTCTAGATCCCCCAAAGAATTTTCTGTTGATGCGGTTTGTTGTTTAATCTCTACCATTTTCTTCTGTGGACAAGAAAAGTTAGATATGTGCATCTGTATGATTTGTAAAATGATGAAAACAAGCAAAGAAATTCGTTAAATAACTTACATATGAAGTGCGTGAATAGTCGTTAACCCAACCTCCTGTTTCTCTATAGTGCAACTTCCGAAAGGTATCTATCTCCCCAATAGAAGAATCACCTGATAACCCTCTATTTTGAAAATGGTGATTTGGCGTGCTCACCGTACCTTTTAGAGAAACATACTTTCGCTTGCCTCTGTTTTCAGTATTTTTCACTGACATAGCCTACATAAATAGATATTCAAGCTAAACATGTATGTTTGCAATAAAACCCACTTGACATATCTAATTACAAACCTAATTGCCACTTTTGGTACTTTACATGTAATTTTCTGTTGTGTGTCTTAAAAAGCTCTGTTATGTGAAACATGATATTTGATCAATTGAGTTATATATACTACTGCTATTTAAAACAGAGCATATGACAACAGAGTGTTTTAATTCAGAGGTAACACCAGCTCTATTTTCTTTATTCAGTTAGCAAATGAGATGAATGTCTTTTGGTAACACAAAGAGAAACCTATATATACTACTGCTGGCTGGGTTGGATTGGTTAAACCCGAACGGATTATGAGTGATTACTGGGTAAACCCACATATCCGAACAACACCAATAGTCAGCACAATTTAATAAATTTAAGCATCAAAGATCCAAAAAGATTGGTATAAACTAAAGCATATACGCATAAAAGATCCAAAAAGAACTTACTTGAAACTTCTCCGAACTCCAATAGTCGCACAATTTATGCCAAGCATCATTCTTAATGTTAGAGTAAGTTGGTTTCAGTCCCTTTGCTCTTTCTACGTCCTCCTCGCCATGGCATTTTAAGAAATGCTCTTGTAACTTTGCTTGATGCTTTTTAAAAGATCTTCCCATTTGGAAGTCAATTACATCAACTACGATCTTCGAAGACAAGTCAACATCAAAATTCATCTACAAAATATATATATATATATATATATATGACACAAAGTTTGTTAATGATAATGAACAAGAATGGCACAAAATTAGAAACACAATATTTAGTTATCTTACCAAAAGCCTCTCACGAAGACCAACTTTAACAGATTTAGGGACCTTCCTCCAATCCACGTACTCAAAGGGGCACTCCTTACGACATATTACGCCGCATTCGTTGTTAAATTTCTCGGCATTTGGCCCCATAGCTTGCCTAAACTCCTCCCAAAACTCTACGGTCAACCTAACTCCTCCCATTTGTTTTCTAACTTTCTTTACAATCTCTCCTTGAGTTGGACCACGTTTGTTACTTTTCAAAGACGACGAAGCACCATCCGAATGTGATGTATTTGGAGAGGAGGTAGCCATAATGCAACAATTTCAAGTGAACTGCTAAAACAATTAATAGCCGATAAACATGCAATTAATAGCCATAAAGATAAACATGCTATGCTCTTTCAGGCACACACTAATACATTTTGTATGATCAATTAATCATATAAAATTCCTACCCTTAACAATTAAACATCCTTGATCAATTGCCTTTTATTCAATGAACAATTAATCAAGTCTGGTTAATAAGCCAGATAATCAGAAGCTTTAGAATTCATTTCCTAAGAAAAAAAATCATCAGGTGATTCAACTATTACATATATTTTTTTTCCAAAAACTGCCCTAAGAACTCAAATAAAAACCTAAGCCACGAAACAGTTACGCCGTAAGTATAATTTCACCATCAACTAAAAACCTAAGCTCAATTTCAAACAATCTCAGTTGTTACAAACAGTTGTTTTCCATAAAAACAACATCAAAATACGAATTTCAAATCAAACCTGATTTGGAGGCAAGACAACTAACCTGATTTTATCACCAAGGTAGAAACAAAGTTGGGTGGAATTGACTGATAGGGAGCTAAAGTTGGCCAGGTAGACTTTTCTTTAGGGGATCCGTTGAACTGCTGCAATTATCAATATATGCTTGTTAAGAATTTGTGAACAGATAGGAAATGAAAATACAAGAGAAACACACAAGAGCATTTGAGCTAACACAGGATGACAGAGTTCAAATCTGGGTGAATTTTCTTCAATCTAACTTCTCCCAATCTGAAATGGAAATACATTTCTTAACAATGCGGACCTGATCAATGGTTACTTGATAACAAAAACAATGTTCGGTGCTAAAATGATATCAGAATGATCAAAAGGACTAAGGCAAATAAATCATAAATGAG
The DNA here is from genome assembly GCA_001633085.1 of Carthamus tinctorius. Taxonomy (NCBI): domain Eukaryota; kingdom Viridiplantae; phylum Streptophyta; class Magnoliopsida; order Asterales; family Asteraceae; genus Carthamus; species Carthamus tinctorius. The sequence continues at coordinate 6,500 of LUCG01000641.1, read as the reverse complement.
AATCCAAACCAAATAAATGAATAGTACATGTTTTGGAAACAAACTAAGGCAAATAAATTAATAAGTAAATCACTAGTGAAGAAAATAATCATATTGAGAAAGTTAAATCAACAGTAGGTAAGAAAAGTATATTAAGTAAGTTAACTCAACAGCAAGAAAGAAAAGCATAATAAGTTAACTCAGCAGTAGGGAAAAAATGCATATTTTGTAAACTAAAGCAACAGTAAGAAAGCATATTCAGTAAGCTAAATCAACAGTAGGTAATAGTTATTGAATAAGCTAAATCAACAGGTTTATTACACACCTAGATGGAGAAACAGATAAAGTTTTCATTTTAATCTTGATATTTGCTTGTTTATCTCAAGTTCATTACCACCCAGATGAAAAACAAAATACAAGAAAAAGATGTTGAATTCAGTTCAAAATCAACAATCTGGGATAAGAAAACAGAGGAATAACCCAATCACACAAAATTACAACCAGTCCTGAAATATCAACAGAAAACAATAACATGTTGTGGTTTGTTGTTTTGCACAAACGTGAACAACTTACATAAGAATTTACCACATCTGTGCATAACTTACGTAAAAAAATACTCTGCATGTAGTGGATTCAGAAATGTGAACCTTCTGATCAGATTTCTGAGTTTGTCTTAAAATTGCACTTATACAAGTTTGGACAGTGCATTGAGACTTAAACATTTAACCAAGTCGGTTGGTCCAACTTACAAGTGTATAGGAATTTGACTATTAAGTCATTCCGAAAGAGAATAACTCACCTCACTGTTCAAGGACGCAACAGCAGTGCCATGCTCATCAGGATCAATTGAAAGGGAAATACCTGTTGAAGGAAGATTCACAAGTCTTTCTTACAAGTTCATGTATTAAAAATTTATGCCTTAGCGTTTGGCCTGTTTCTCATAATCAAATCCAATTGTGCTTTTGAATCATTACTTGCATGTATATATTCTTCTCACATTGTTATCTATAATAAGATTACCTTCGGAATTTAATTAACAATTAAACCCCTTAACAGTAGTAACCAACCACATACGAAAGACAGGAAATCATTGGCCTCCAAGAAAACATAAGTTTTGTTTGTCTATAGCTTGGCTCATTATAATTAGGCCCAAATTTATTCAAGTAGAAGCAAAACAAGCCTAATCATTCAATCCATGAGTTATGGATTAATACAAAATGGCAGTAGCAATGTAGCAATGAGTTATAGATGGTATAGACATGTCAAAGTTTTGTTTACCACTACCTCTATGAATAGTAGCTAGACTAAATACTCTTAACAAAGTCAACTCACGAGGATTCAAAAAGCCATGCCAAAATATGGTCAAATATAGAGAGAGCATGGTATGATATATAAAGTCTAAACTACAATTGCTAACCATGCCCATGACTCATGAGTACTAGACCTCGTTCCACATTGATGGTAGCCACATTCAGGGAGTTTAGAAAGTAAAGAAAACAATTATAAAAATACCCTCTAACTAATTTAATTTATTTTAACTAACTAGTTTACCAACGTTATATCATCAATATCATATGTAACAGAGGAAAGAAGAAGGTACCTGATGACTTAGTGATCGGTACAAATCTATACAGGTAGGTTGAGTGCAAATGATACCTGCAGAAAATGAGCAAGTAAATGTCATTTACTAGTAAACGATAGTCTATACTTTGCAGAAAATGAGCAAGTAAATGTCATTTACTAGTAAACGATAGTCTATACTTTCTTAATAAAATAAAGCTATTCTAATATTCAATGATGGCAACAAAGACTGATGTATAGACCAATTAACTATAGAAAAAATCCAAATTTATTAACCAAATGTGCCCCAACAGATCATAATTGTTCAATCATCAGCCCCATCATCTTCGTCTTCTTCTGAAGCTTCCTTATCTTCACTTTCGTATATTGGTTCGACATCTTCATCCTCATTGTCTTCATCATCATCGTTCATAAACTCATCTTCATCACAATTCGTTGGTTCAACATCACTTCTAACCAACGTTATATCATCAATATCATTTTCTGATGCAACGAACGTTGATGATGATGTACTTGATTCACAATATGGAGTTGCCGAAACTTCATCAATAGCATCAAATTGGAACGTCCCATATGTGACGATGTGAGATTTTCTGTACAAACCTCCAGTTTTTGCCTCTCTTTGTATCGACCAAATAAAATACTTGTTGTGCTTGTGTTGCCAAAATGTATGGATCATTGGCGTACCACTCCGAACTTATTTTAATACTTGTCAGGTCACTCTCACAATGGATGTTTCTTATTCTCTTGTCAGTGTTATACCACTTGCATCGAAAAACCACCACTTTTCTATCTAGTATATATGATAACTCCATAACCTGAACCTCTAACAAAACTCCATAGAAATCTACTTCCTCGCCACCATGGTTGCTTGGAATAGAAATCCCACAGTTTTGAGTGTGAAGTGTATCATCTCTACACTGAGAATGGAAGCGTACACCATTTAAGATACAACTAGTCCAACTAGTATATCGATCAAATGGGCCAAGAGCCAATGAATACATATCATCCGTTGCCTCACTTGAGCCCTCATGACGCATTTTCTCCATCTATAAAAAAATATTTTTGTGAATGATACAATTAAAATAATGTATAACATGTTATTAGCAAATGGTCTATATTTACCTTTGACTTGAACCATGTGGGAAAAGTCCTTGCTTGTAGTTGTTCTAAGTTATTGCTAAAGCTTTGTTTCAATATGTCCATATGCTCACTACAATGCAAACAATACATCATAGTTGGTAATGGTGTTATGGAAAGCTACATTGCAAATGTGATAAGTCTTTCAATAAGATGGAAAACATACTCTAGATACGATTTAATATCTTCATGGCAATTGTTGAGAATGTACCATTGCAAAGCATCAGATTGAGTGGTAAGGAACTTCAAGTGTGAAGTCCCAAAACAACGTAATCTTGCCTTGAACAAAGCAAAACTTGACGATTCATTGCATATAACGTCAGCGTTTCTCTCAGGTCTTGTGAACTATGTTTCCAGACCTTTTACATACAAGGATAAGAAGGTTAACACTTCATCAACAACATAAGCTTCTGCAATTGAACCTTTAGGAAGAGCTACATTTCTAACATAACCCTTGTAAGTGCCTAAACACCGTTCAGCACTATACATCCATCGACTAGCAACAGGTCCACCCAAAAGTGCTTGATCTGGTAGATGAATACAAAGATGGACCATTATTGTGAAGAAGGAAGGAGGGAATATCTTCTCAAGCTTGCACAGAATCACAACAATCCCTTTCTTTAACTCTTCAATCTCTGCCACTAAAAGGGCATGAGCACAAGTCTTCTAAAAAAGTTAGATAATTCAACTATAGCAACACGAACATCCTTGCATAGTAGACCTACAATTCCAATTGGCAAGAGATTTTACAGCAAGATGTGAGAATCATGTGTTTTTAAGTTTGTCAACTTCCCATCAGATGTCACACAACGTAAAATGTTTGAAGCATATCCATCCGGCAATCGAACTGATTTAAGAAAATCAAGGAAACACATCTTTTATTTTTTAGTGAACGTATAGCTTGCATGAGGTTTCCTTATAACACCAGAACTTGACTTTTGTAACCATAATTCTTTTCGAATGCCTAAATCCTCCAAATCCATTCTTGCCTTGGTCGTATCTTTTGATTTTTTTTCGACCCCTAACAAGGTATAAATGATATTATCACACACATTTTTCAACGTGCATGACATCCAAGTTGTGTCGAAGTTTTAACTTCGACCAATATTCTAGTTCGAACAAAATACTACGAGTTGACCAATTACGCAAAGGATGCAGCTCATGAAATTTTCTTTTAGTACCAGAAGTGTTGTTTGGTGCTTTCCCAGGAGTCACTGAAGGTAACTGGTCTAGTAACTGAACGATCTCATCACCAGATTTCGGCCTATTGGGTTCGACATATTCAACGAAACCATCAAATTCTTTACTTTTTCTCCATCAATGATTAGAAGGCAACCACTTTCTTGACCCCATATCGCACGTTTTGCTTCTGATGCTACGAAAATGTGTGTTCTCTAAACATTCTGGGCATGCCAAATGTCCTTTTTGTGGAGCATCCAGACAAGTAGGCGTATGCAGGAAAGTCTGATGTCGTCCACAATACAGCAGCTTTAAGATTGAACATACCTTTACTAGTGGCATCATATGCAGCTACTCCAACCCACAAAGTCTTCAACTCGTCAATTAATGGCCGCATGAATGTGTCAAAATCTTTACCCTGGGATTTTGGACCAGGAATCAACAAACACATCATATAACTAGTTTGATGCATCATTTTCCAAGGAGGAAGATTCAATGCTTTTACCATGACAGGCCAAGTGCTATATGATGCACTCATATTCCCAAAGGGGTTGAAACCATCGGATGTCAAACCTAGCCTTACATTCCTTGAATCTATCGCAAAAGCAGGATAAGTCAAGTCAAAGTCTTTCCAAGCCTCACCATCAGCCGGATGACGTAACACGCCTTCTTCTACCTTTCGTTTTTCGGCATGCCATCTCATATCTTTAGAAGTGTGGCACGAACTATAAAGTCATTGAAGTCTAGGCGTTAATGGGAAATATCTCATCCTCTTAAAAGGAACCTTGCACACAGGACATGCAAGTAAGTTTGCATGCTCTCCATAAAACAAAGCACAATCGTAATTGCATACATCAATATTATGATATCCCAACCCAATCTCCATCAATATTTCTTCATCTCATAGTATGATGTCGGAAGATTATGGTCCGATGGGAGAATGCTCCGTTCAAATTGTAATAACATGTTCACCGATTTATCCGACCACTTGTTTAACACTTTGATGTGCATCAACTTCACTACATATTGCAGTAATGTCAGGTTCCCTGATCCTGGATAGAGTGCCTTGTTGAGTTGCTCAATCAACTTGTCAAAACAACCACGATTAACATCTAATTCATCCTCGACGTCATTTTCAGTTGAATGGTCCACGTTAAAAAACATCCGTCCTTCTTCATCCACAATAGCATCCCTCAATGTATGGTCATCTTCGTCATTATTCGATGAATCTTCAAAGTGGTCGGCTTCTTCTTCATCTTCATCGGTAAGAGATTCACCATGATGGATCCACCTTTGGTATGTTGCAAGCATGCCATATCTTAGAATATGAGCTGGAATCGTAGAGAGTCCTTGTAGCCATGTATTTTCACATTAATTACAAGGACATAACGTCCTTCCATCCGACCCCAAATTACGTCTAGCAGTAGCTATAAAATTGTTCAACCCAAGAGTATACTCTTGACTTATACGATTTCTACTTACTATCCAAGCTCGATTGTCAGAATCCATTAATTTTGAAGGAGAAATGAGTCCCTGTTAAATGTTTCTTTAGAAAACTAAGTCGAGATTGTAGATAAGAAAAAAAAAACATCACCTTAGTCTAGAATGAATAGATCACTACCTTAGGGGCTGAACTGAATGATTTGGTGTTGGATGATTAAATGATCAAAATGATTAAAAGGCTCTTATGATATAATGTAAAATGAAATATGATTATTTGGTAATTGTTGAAAATGAAATCAGGGCGCTTAATGGTTAATAGAGGTCCAAGAGGTTGTTTCCTTTTTTACCAAACAGGATTCACCTCTGAATGATTTAGAGGTTGCCTCTTAATGGAATTGTTAAGAGGTAAACAAACAGCCCCTTAGCCCATGGGTTCTATCAAAGTCATTGTCCTTTTTAAGAACATCAAAGAAATAAACAAGCACATACATATTTCATAGTCAACTGATACCATATGAATATTCTGCCATGTTTCTGTTATATTCAATTACATTGACTGCATATGTGGCAAGTTGGGGACAATTAAACTTATTCCAACTTTAAGTGTTAATAGAGCTTGAGGAGTGTAAATAGATAGCAGTTCAATTATATTTATGTTATATTGTGTATTTGTGTTAAATAGGGTTCTTGGTGTCTTTTTTTTAAACCCCATGAGCTCATTTTGTACATTATTTTTTAAATATTCCCTAGAGCATTTATTATTCAAACCCACTAAACTTGTACAGAAGAAGAATAGTACAAAATGAGGTTTATAAACGGTTATTTCGGGGCTTTATAAACGGTTTTAGAACCGTGTGTATGGCTAGCGTTTATAAAAGTCTCGGGCATTTATACACGGTTTTAAAACCGTGTATAAAAGACTCCATTTATACACGGTTCAAAACCGTTTGTAAAA
>LUCG01000577.1:0-12468 GCA_001633085.1 Carthamus tinctorius | reverse complement strand
AAAAAGTGGTTCACATTTGAACCCACCCCTATATATATATATATATATATAGCTCACGGTACAAGTAAGATTCCACTATTTTCTCTACAAAACCTCAATATGAATATTGCTATGAAAGACTATACATTCCATTCTGTCAATACTTGGGGTTTTTATTTATTTCATGGCTTAACTTTTTCATCTTCACAATGTTGGTGATTTGAGTGTCACCGGGTGTGGCTGGAATTAACACGTGTGTCAATGGGTTTCAAACCGTGATCTAATACAAGTTAGGCAGGCGGTGTGGAGTGCACACTTGTATATAAGGTGAGTTTGACCCGGACAAGACAAAATGGCGTGGGTCAAGGAGGCCGCACTCTACAGTCTACAGAGTTTTGGACTTGGAGTGCGGTGGAAAAACGTGATCAGAGATATGTCTAACACACAATTGATGTCGAAATATTCTCGGATTTTTCTAACACACAATTGATGTCAACTTTTAAGTGTTTTTTCTAAGAATTTTTTTGTTACATCGCACTCTAGAAGAAGCATCACACATAAGAAATGGCGAAAAGTTAATATGCAAACAAATTGATTTCAAATTTGCATCCAAATTGGACCCTTTTCATTTCTGCAATAAGGTTATTCACTATAGTATGATTCATTCTTCTTGTGGGGTTTGATCTTTGATATCTGTTTAGGAATTGGGTTACTAAACTATACTACTTCTCAGAGCCAGAGACAAATATGAATCTTGAATCCCCACTTTTGAATTCATTGATCCTTTTCCTTTAGTTGGAGTTCTTTTATGTCCTCAAGATTGATAGGCATTGCCATCTATTGTTCGATACAATATTTATGAGCAAACAAATGAAATGTAGGTCCACCGGGGTCTGGAAAAGGTACCCAATCCCCCATCATTAAGGATGAATACTGCCTATGCCACTTGGCAACAGGTGATATGTTGAGAGCAGCCGTCACAGCTAAAACCCCGCTCGGGATTAAAGCCAAGGAAACCATGGAGAAGGTAGTTATGCTACTGTAGTTATGTTATTTATAGTTGGTATGAGTTGACTTGGTGTTGTTCCCTTAGGTTTATTTGTTCTTCTTTTTGACTTGATTCATTCACACATTTTTTCTTAGGGAGAACTAGTTTCTGATGACTTGGTTGTCGGAATCATCGATGAAGCAATGAAGAAGCCATCTTGTCAAAAGGGATTCATTCTTGATGGGTTTCCTAGGACAGTTGCCCAAGCAGAAAAGGTTTCCTGGTTCACCATTCCTTTACATCATTTGAATCATAATGCATTTTGTATAAAATGTGAATTCAGCTTAAAGTCACTTCTTCATTTTTGTGCACACGATATAAAGAGACAAAACTTTGAAATGTTAAATAGGCTACGGGGCTTTTTGATTGTTTTTCCATTAAGGCTAGAATGGATAAAGTTGTCTGTGTGGATTTACTGTCTGCATAGATTGGGAATTTTTTTCCATAGATGGAAGGAGCGTGCTTTTTAATTGGGAGGGGCAGGTTTGGAGAAAAACTTAGCTTTCTGCATAAAGCTTCCCTCCCTATAAGCTTATTGAACAAGCCACTTTCTATATCATTAAACCACTACCAAACAATGATGTATAGGCATATAGGTGACCGAATAAGTTGTGGGTCCCAGTAAGCTGTTAACAAATGATTAACATTTAACATTAGACCTTTGATTTGTTTTTTTTTACAGCTTGACGAGATGCTTGAGAAGCAAAAAACTAAGATTGATAAAGTGCTTGATTTTGCAATCGACGACTCCATCTTGGAGGAGAGAATTACTGGCCGTTGGATCCATGCTTCAAGTGGTAGAACATATCACACAAAGTTTGCACCTCCCAAGGTTCATGGCGTCGATGATGTAAGCCATATTTTAGGATGCCTCGTTGAAATTGCAAAAGTTTTCTTTTCAGTCATGATTATTAGTTGCTGTTACCTATTTGCTGATTGTCAACCTTACAAAAAACAACAAAATTCTTTCACTTTGTGCTCCTTGAAGGGAATTTTATGCTTTTTAACAAATAGTTGAGCACTTTCCTGAGACAGTATGTCAATTGCGGAACTAACCGTTGCAATTTTAATATATGATCCAATGCGGGTATTACTCTACACGGATGTTTGTGTGTGTGTGTGTGTGTGTATATATATATATATAGGGAGGTTCAAGGGAAAACCTCAAAAAAAGGGAAAACTAAGGAACCCCCTTGTAGCCTTCATATGCACTGTATGCACATGCATAAAAGTAAATTAAGTTGTTTTTTGGTTTTTATGCACGTGTTCCTTGCACATATGCATGTTATAAACTATGCACATGTGCATATTACAAATTACTTTTATGCACAAGTGCATACAGTCCAAATGAAGGGCTACGAGGGTGTTCCTCAATTTTCTGTTTTTTGAGGTTTCCTCTTGAACCAGGCCCTATATATATTAAATTATATATTTTGCTGCTTTAGAAAGCTCGTGTGCTAGGTAACTTTGGAAAGATACGGGCAATACCCCTCTTGTTTATATCATTTGATGTATGGCAACTTTTATAAGTTCAAGAAGATGATGATGATCATATTTCATATAGTCAGTCTAATTCACACCATAATGCAGGATAATAATTTAGGGGCCTTGACGACCAATTCCAATCTTACTGCATGCTTATTGTTTCTTTTTCTTGTAGGTTACTGGAGAGCCTTTAATGCAACGGAAAGATGATACCGCAGAAGTTCTCAAGTCAAGATTGGAGGCTTTTCACCGCCAAACTGAACCCGTAAGTGCTTTTTCGCGTAATCTTGGTGGAAAATTATACATGATACTTGGATTAAAATCAACATTTGAATTCACACATAGTTTAAGGGAAGTGGTTGGAAATAACTGCCCTATTTTCTAGGGTAGAGGATAGGTCTGTGTACATTTTACATCCGGACCCTGTTTGGAGTGGGTCGTACTTGTTGTGGTGTTTGGTTTTTAAGGGAAGTGATTAACTACCTGTTAAATATTTAAAATGCCCTTCAACAAAGACACAACAAGAAATTTTGTAGACTTAAATGGATGTTTGTAGCGACAATAGTGTGCAAATAAGTAATTTCAACTTGACACATCCCTGAATAGGGTGTGTTGCAATTTTAACAGGATATGTGTGGTAGACCATTATTACTAAGATGACTTGCACTAGATCTTGTGTCAATAATCTTTTACTTCCCGCTTTACCCTTTTATATTGGTTGGTTCACATAAGCCGATGAATGAATGGATAATCTAGATTTACAAAACTTCCTTGATGTATTAAGTTGCCATGGAGGAAACTAGACTTAAAAGTCCTATTTGATTTGGACATTTGAAGTCTTCATCTTGTGATGCATCCAAACACTTTTTACAATCCGGTGGTTTTCATGGAAACAACTACCCTGCTCCTTGGGGGTAGGGTTCAAGTGTGTGTACATCCCACCCCTACCCAGGCTGCCGGACCCCACCCTCGGGTGGAAATATGTGGATTGTCTTGGTCTTTGGATCTTTTTTTGAAAGGGTGTCTAAGGCTATGCCAGACCAATCCGGATAAATTGTCACTGCAAGAAATCAACCCTGATAAACTTAATGGCCACAACTGTTGTGTACGCCTGGAATTGAGCCCTGGGCAGATAGGATTTCCACCACATCCCCTAGGGCCTCAACCGTTATGATGTCAGAGGACGCAATTGTGGGTCCCATCTGCGCTAGACAGAAATTAGAAACAGACGAAGATGGGACACACATTTGAGCTCAGTCCTTGTCATTTTCATGGGATTTTGTTGAGATTGAAAAGCCGGTTTTGTGTGTGAACTGCAGGTTATAGATTACTACAAAAAGAAGGGCGTTGTTGCAAGGCTTCCTGCCGAAAAACCCCCGAAGGAGGTGACTGTTGAGGTTCAGAAGGTTTTGTCGTCTTAACGTATGCACGCAGCTTCCTTTTTTATTATCCTAATGTTATATTTAACCCGATACAACATCGGGTCGGCATCTACATTTAACATTTGTGCTACAATTTTCATTTTTCCAAGCATTATGGAGGGCAGCTGCTGATATAACATAAAACTCTTTCATGTTATACCAGATCTTTTTCAGTCTTAAATAGCATATCAAATGTGTAAACAATTTTAAAAGAACATGTTTAAAGATATATTATAAAAGCATATAAGTGTTCACATTTCTTGATGAATGATGACAAGGACCAAGAATTTTACTTGTGAGGGTGATAAGACTTTTATCTGGTAAATATTTATCGATTAAAAGATGTTTATAAATAATTCATCTTGATGGCTTAGAATGTCAAAAATAATTTTTCATTTTGATGGCTAAGAATTTTATAGCGATCTATTTTAACGACTGATAACGTTAAACTAAAGATGGTGACTTTTGTTGAAACATGTCTAAGGTTGGTCATATCTTTTCTAAATGATTGAGAAAAAGTAATTAACAAACAAAATAAAGGATGAATCGTGCTTTATTGCCAAATTTATAAAGGCAAAAAAGATATTGTTCAATAATGGAAGATAATAAAAATATTACTTTATTGACAGAAATCACAAGGTTGGCATAACGAAATTTTTGTTTTATTGGCTAATTATTTATTTAACAAATCACGGGAACATGCATTCAGTTTAATTGGTAAAGAGGTAGGATGACTCTGTTTAAATATAAGAAAAGTTTCGGTTCAATCCCCCTCTTCCTTGCGACTAGCCTAAATCACTGAGTGAATAAAAGAATGTCTTATTACACTGGTGTTCTTGAAGGCGAGTTTCGTATGAAACCGATTAACGTTGTTGGTATCACTTTTTTACCCAAACAAATCCATTTAAACATATTTCTCATAAGCTCAATGATATTTAACAAAAACTTTGCATCATGTTTACCCAAGGAAACAACTGATTTGCTGTGTCATATACATTTAAGAGTAAATTACATGTTTAAGAATTGTGGTTGTCATTTTTATTATCAAGTTTGGTTCCTTCATTTTTGTATAAAATAATAGTGAGTGAAAACCACATGGGATAAAAATGTAATTTACTTTACATTTTGAGAAGTAAAAAAACTTCTTGAAAAAAAGTTTGATAACGTCTTCCAGTGATGTGGCGGATTGGTTATTGCTCGGGGGTTCATAGTGCCCTAACCGAGCAAAAACGTGAAAGGAACAAAATCAGTAAATAATGACCGTTGGCGACTTTATCAAAGCATCCCACAAGCTCGAGAAAGAAGAGCATGTAAACAAAACCTAACCGAACGATCTTCGTTAAGTATCACCAAATAGACGAAACTTAAGAAAGTGTTTTTTTTCTCTCTTAAAGTTAAAGACCTCATAAACTAGTGCCATTTCTTTAAATATTAACTCTTATCTATTTTTAAATAAGCTTCTCTAAACCCCATCAACCATTTCTTTAAATATTAACTCTTATCTTTAAATACTACCCTTGCAAACTGTCATCTTAGCTTCGTTTCATGATGGCGTTTAAACAGAATTAATATTAATCTTCTACAACCATTTAAAAATAATAATTATCATTTGTGATTGATAACAATATTAAAACTTGGTTAGCATTTTATAACACAAAATTTAAAGTTTTATCGTTTTTATAGCGATAGAATAATAATGTGAACGTTGTTTCATCGAGTGTCGACCTTTTAAGCCCAACGCATGGTTTCCTACATCAACTCTACTTATTTTCATGTGTAGATTATTTTTATAGTATGAGAGATACACCTGCTAAACTTTGGAGATCGTTTAGAATGTTAGAAAATAAGAAATATTAACAACAGAAAATTTGCTAGAAATCACCCAAAAAAAGCCTCAAAGTTAACCAAAAAACCATGAAATCCCTTGAAATCAACGCTAAGACTTTATAAATCTTTTGAAACAAGAGAGTTCGGCTAAAAACACCTGGAACGACTTTGTAGGGCATCTAATCCACCTTAAAGATGCACTTGTTCTGCGAAAATTCTGAGTCCACCACAAGTTTCATACAGTGATGTTTCATAGTTGAAACGTCAAAAATTTTCGTTTGAAAAAACAAAAACAAAATGTATGTGTATATATAAAATACATATTACACTCATACTCGAACGTAAAAACAAAACATGTGTATGAACAATAACTTAAAAATCAAATCCATCCGACGGTTTTGGTTGATTCCCACTGGGTTTGGTTCTCCCATGTGTTGTTTCACGTTTGAAACAATACATGTAAATACGCAATTGATTTCAAACCCCAAGACAAAACAAGCTCTTTTCCAAGTTCGAATCCGGGGGTGAGCAACCAGGGGCCACTGAGTATTAATCCCAAGGGAGCATGCTTTAGCTCTCGGTAAAAAATACCAAGGATGTAGCCTGGGCAAAGCAAGGTGAACCTTATAAAAAAAAACAAGCTCTTTTCAGGTACGGATAGGCATAATCGAGCATCATCTTTGACCTAACTTTTCTACGTACATCGAGTTTCTATCGAACCCCCTACGAGCACAACAATACTAAGAAACCACAAAATACATAGAACCAAGAAAATTAACCCCAAAAAAACAAAAAAAAACACGACCTGAAAGCCGACCCCAATTTTCAAGGTATAGTTACATGCTCACCTCATGAATCGAACCCGGATAGAAAGGGATTGCCATCCACTGTAAACTCCCAAGGATGTTACCGACCACTAATCAAACCAAAAATAAATTTGTTGTAATGCATGTTGCACGTTGTCTATTTAATTAATGATTTTGGATGATAACCATCCGAATTTTGTACCTAATTGACAGATAATCATAATTTAATCTCTGTCTTTTTCTTTTTATATAAAACGTTTAGTGTAATCATAACAGCTCAATCTCACTTGGTTGATCTCTCCTCACAAAAACATGTACACATCTCCTCCACCACCCACCTCCACCTTCCGGCAACCGGCGGCGATCTCCGCGTCGGGAAAGCCTGCCATCGACAACCTGAGCGGAACCCGAACATGGGTTGCGGGTTCCAGCTCAAGCCTCCGGACCCGGACACGCCGGGTCCGCGGGTTGAAAATCAGAGCGGCGGTGAGCAAGAGAGAAGGCAAGCGTAGCATGGCGGCGGAGAGTGGAACCGCCGCGGTTAACGGAGGGACGGTTGATCTGAAAGCCATGATCACAATCAAGAAGAAGATGAAGGAGAAGATGGAAGACAAATGGGAGTCATTCATGATTGGAATTGGCCAAGGGATATTGATTCAACTCATTAGTGAAGATATTGATCCTGGTAAATTAATTAAACCGTAGATGTCTGATTCAGCTTGTGTCCATCTCAATGGCCTTATTTGCGTTTTCAAACAATTATAAGCCTTTTTATCCGAACACTCAAAACAACTTATCTGCTTTACTAAAACGTGATAAACATATGAACAATTAAGCAGTTTAAATAAGCAATCCAAAACACCGCCAACCAGCCAAACTAATCAATATGTTAGACCCGGTCCACTCGGTCAGATGGGGACACCCATTCCCGGAAAATGGGTGGGCCCGGCCGATCATGGAAAAGATATTCCATCCATGCCTGGCTCTTTGATGTTTTAACAAAATATAATTTTTCCTCTTACAACAGAACCATGAAATGGTAGTCCGTGGTATCATGCTAAATATGTCCACCTTGGTTTATATAAGTTTTGTTTTTGTTAAGTAAATGAAGTTTTATAGCTTTAAGCCCATAGGCAAGCCCAACTAGCTAAAAACACAAGCACTTGATAAATTATCATGCTTGCAAAAGAGGCTTGAGTTTTCTATACTAGGCCGATTTAACGAAAGAAAAGTTCAACCTTCCGATCCAAACCTGCAAATGATAACTCTACTTGCTTAGAGGACAAAGAAAACGATGAAAACTTATAGAATCCGTGTTGCAGAAACCAAATCGGGCATTTTTGCGCAGTCTAGTGCAAGGGGTTGGTTGCCGAGGGCATCGACTCATCCTCGCGTTATGGAGTTCACGTCCAACCTAACCGTTCCGGCCAACTTTGGCCCTCCGGGAGCCATTCTGGTCACCAATTTGCTCCGGAAAGAGTTCTACTTGGTCGACATTGTCATCCATGGGTTCAACCAAGGTCCGGTCATCTTCCCTGCCAACACTTGGATCCATCCGCAACATGCAAACCCTGATAGCCGAATCATCTTCAAAAATCAGGTATCAGAAAATAGTTCGGACAATTCTTTGGGCATGCTAATAAGTTTTTATGGCACTTCTGAAATCAAACGTACTATTAGCTTTTTCCGGTATATTCTTTACATGACACTCGGTTTTATTTATTTATTTATTTATAATATACCTTTTTAAATATTGTCATATAAAAATAATGAGTGTCTTAAACACCTGTTAGGACTTGCACTTAAAAAAGATTTCGTATCAACTTATTGTAACACATTTACATAATGCACAATTCCTGCAATCTTAACAAATTATGCTGTTAAAACAGGCTTACTTACCGTCACAAACCCCGCCAGGGCTTAGAGATCTTCGCCGAGAAGATCTACAAAGTGTTAGAGGCAATGGGAAAGGCGAAAGGAAACCCCACGATAGAATCTACGATTACGCCCCTTATAACGACTTGGGTAATCCCGACAAGTCCCAAGACTTGGCCCGACCGGTTCTTGGTGTCCCGGCCAGACCGTATCCTAGGCGTTGTCGTACTGGACGACCAAAAACCAAATCAGGTAAAAGTTACATTCTACTTTTAGGAACCTAAAATTGATCAGAAAACCAGGAACCGTCCGTAACCCCATAGAGGCATAGTCATGAGACATAATATGAACCTTTTATTTATCATCTTGTAACGTATTCATCATGAATGTGTTATCGGAATTTTTGTAATTTGATTGAGTCGATGCAGATCCAGAGTCTGAGACAAGAATAGAGAAACCACATCCTGTTTATGTTCCTAGAGACGAAACCTTTGAGGAGATCAAGCAGGAAACCTTCTCTGCCGGAAAACTAAAAGCTCTTCTACACAACCTAATTCCGTCGATTGCCGCTACATTATCAGCCTCCGACATCTCCTTCCAGTGCTTCTCCGACATCGATAAGCTTTACAACGACGGATTTCTCCTCAAGGATGCACAACAAAGCAATTTCATGATCAGACTTATGAATCAAGTAATGGCCGTTGGTGAACGGTTGTTAAAGTACGACATTCCAGCCATCATTAAGCGTGAGTATGGTTTAGGGATTCAAATTCTAACATTTTGATTTCGTTTGGGAGTGCTTAGGATGAAAAGTGCTTATCAGCTTATCAACTTTCCCAAGAAGTTAAAACCTTTTGCTTTCTTTAAAAAACTGCTTATTGCTTTTCCGGGAAGCTATAAGCACTTTACGCAAACACTTCAAAACAACTTATTGCTTTTCTTTTCTAGGAAGCTAATAAGTTATAAGCAGCTTCAAATAAGCACTCCCAAACACCCTCGTGCATAATTCAGGTTTTTTTGCTTTTTGTGTTTGGTTCAGGGGATAGATTCGCGTGGTTGCGTGATGATGAGTTTGCTAGACAGGCTTTGGCCGGGGTTAATCCGATGAACATCGAACTATTGAAGGTACAATTCTACCATTGTTTCCTGATCAGCATGAACACGAAAAGTTTCAAACGGTTATCGAGTTAGATTTCGCGAGTTGTGTACTTAAATTTGATTATTTCTTCAGGAACTTCCGATTCTGAGCAAGCTTGATGCTTCAATTTATGGTCCAGAGGAATCTGCAATCACTAGAGAAGTAATAGCAGAAGAACTTAATGGAATGAGTGTTGAAGAGGTAGGTATTCATCTGACACAGTGTCAAAGTCGACCGTTTTTGGGAGTGCTTATTTGAAGGTGCTTATGACTTATTAGCTTTCTGCGAAAGCAATAAGCTGTTTTGAAGTGTTTTGATGAGGTGCTTATGGCTTAACTTCTTGGGGAAGCTGATAAGCAATAAGTGTTTGATCAACTGGTTTTAACAGTTTTACACAGGATTCACGGTTTTTTGGTTCTATAAACTTGGATGCTATAAAACACAGTTTATTAAGACATTTAGACATATCTGACGTTCTATTAACCTGAAATACGGATTTCTGACAATGTAACATGTCCCTTGTCACGAAACAGGCAATCCGGGAGAAGAGATTGTTTATAATCGACTACCACGACACGCTTCTACCGTTTATAGAAGAGATGAACACGTTGCCAGGAAGGGAAGCGTATGCATCCAGGACCGTTCTGTTCTATAACCAAGCCAGGGTTCTACGGCCTATAGTCATCGAGCTCTCACTACCGCCAACGCCTTCTTCGTCTTCAAATAAACGGTTATTCCGACCAGGCCACGATGCAACGGCTCACTGGCTCTGGAACTTAGCCAAGGCTCATGTTTGCTCCAATGATGCTGGCATTCATCAGCTTGTGAATCACTGGTTAGATTTCTAAGATTCTATATAGTAATTTAGAGTAAAACCTCAATTTTGGTCATTGATGTTTAGTGAAAAGTTTGAAAGTAGGACCTAAAACTTTGATAAATTTAGAAGTTATCGTATTCATTCTTACTCTGAAAGTGGTCCCTAGTCACTAACTCTGTCTATTTTCTTTGTTAGAAGAGGGACTTCATTCTTTTCACCAAAAAAATATTTATCTTCTTTTAAAAAGCATGATAATATTTATTTTCTATTTTATTTTTGATAGGAAATTTCTCTCTCAATCTAATGATTTGTTATTTTTCAGAAAAGAAATTAAAATTTTTGATGAAAAGACTGAAATGCCCCTCTTTCTAACGAAGAATGTAACTGGAGTTGGTAACGTGGCACCGTTTCCAAAGCAAAAATGAAAACCACACGATGGTTCCTTGACTTATCAAAGTTCGGGTCCCAAATTAAAGTTTAATCTGACTATCATATCATATACAGTAGATATTGTATCTGGAAGATTGACTTTTATCGGTGACCCGGATTTTGTTAGGCCAATAATCAAGATGCCCAAAAAATGATCAATTGGTAAAATTTGGCTCAAAAACTTGGGTTTGTTTTTTTTTATATAAGGTTCATCTGGGCTTTGCCCAGACTACATCCTTGGTAATTTTTGCCGAGAGCTAAAGCATGCTCAGTGGCCCCTGGTTGCTCACCCCTGGATTCGAACTTGGGTTGGTTGTTACACCTTCCACAAGCCTTAACCGGTAGGCTGCCCCATTGGGGTTGGGTTTGTTTTCTTTGTTCAGGTTGAGGACTCATGCATGTATGGAGCCTTATATAATTGCAGCCCATAGGCAGCTTAGCTGTTTGCACCCTGTGTTCAAGCTTCTGCACCCTCATATGAGGTATACTTTGGAGATCAATGCACTTGCTAGGCAAAGTTTAATCAATGGAGGTGGGATCATTGAGGCTAGTTTTAGCCCTGGAAAGTTCTCCATGGAGTTGAGCTCCGCGGCCTACAAGAACTCGTGGCGCTTCGATTTGGAAGCGTTGCCGGCTGATTTGGTTCACAGGTAAGACTTTTGAGAGACTAAATCGG
Organism: Carthamus tinctorius; assembly: GCA_001633085.1. Taxonomy (NCBI): domain Eukaryota; kingdom Viridiplantae; phylum Streptophyta; class Magnoliopsida; order Asterales; family Asteraceae; genus Carthamus; species Carthamus tinctorius. The sequence continues at coordinate 967 of LUCG01000577.1, read as the reverse complement.
TTTTATAAGACGCGACGTATGTCTACATGTCTTAATAGATTGTGTCGTACTAGGTAAAGATGTTGCAATAAGTAATGAGACGGTTTTGGGCCTTCTAACAAATTCTTTAACGCGCTTTTGAAATAAAACGTGATTAGTATTTTATGACATTGTTTGAAGAAGTGTCTTACGTAAACAAATGTCAGATAAAAAAGTAATTTGAAATTTTATTTTAAAAATGTCCAAAAAGAACTTATTAGGACGTCCAAAAAGAGATCTGATCAGACTTATTGTAACACTTTTACTTACATAGGATGCATAATTGTTTGCTATATACACTTAGGTCGTATAAAACAACACTATATCAAGACATTTAGACATATTTCGCTACCTATAAAGCCGGTTTTATTGTAGTGGGTTGCAAAAGGCCACGGAAATCATGGCTTTTTGATGATAATTCTTGAAATTTATCAGGGGGATGGCGGTGGAGGATTCTACAATGCCGCACGGCGTGAAGCTTGTGATCGAGGATTACCCGTATGCTGCAGACGGACTCCTCGTATGGTCCGCGATAAAAGAATTGGTCGAAAGCTTTGTGGGTCATTGCTATTCTGAACCTGACTCCATTACGTCTGACATAGAGCTTCAGATGTGGTGGAGTGAGGTTAGAAACAAGGGCCACCACGACAAAAGGGACGAGTCATGGTGGCCCCAACTCGATACAAAAGAAGATCTGTCGGGCGTGCTGACCACTATCATCTGGATAGCTTCTGGTCAGCACGCAGCTATCAATTTCGGACAATACCCGTTTGGCGGGTACGTTCCTAATCGGCCTACGCTCATGAGAAAGCTCATTGCCGAAGAAGATGAGCCTGAATACGAACAGTTCCTAATGAACCCTCAGTTTATGTTTCTGTCGTCCTTACCGACGCAACTCCAGGCAACGAAAGTGATGGCGGTTCAAGACACGTTGTCGACTCACTCGGCC
>LUCG01000548.1:0-10041 GCA_001633085.1 Carthamus tinctorius | reverse complement strand
AAAACTTGATACACGTCAAATTAGTTGTTCTAGCATGAAATATGTGGTTTGTGCTATATGCTCTATTTCGATTGATNAGATTATAAGAAGGTTATGGATGTATGTTGTCAAACATGTTATGGATCTATTGAGTAAAATGGTAGTGTAAATGTGTGGTGGAATTAATCCTTGAATACTATGTGACGTTGTACACGATTATTGCATGAGCATTATTATGTCTTGGTATGATATGCTTGGGATGAAAGTCTTATATATTATGTTAAGGTAAAGAGTTTAAACTCTACGAGGGGACCCATCATAATAAGCAGTGGCTATAATGCTCGACGATGTATCACTAGTCACAAAGTGAGTACCTATGCCCCTACGAAGCATCACCAGTCAAAAAAGGTGAAATGCTTGTGGTCACTAGTCAGAAAGTGGACCAGGGTTCACTAGTCAAAAAGTGATTAATTTAAATGTTAAGGGCCAAGGTAAAGAACATAGATGAATCTTAGTAAGATGCTCACTTATGTGTTATGGATTATTTATTTGTGCAACTCACTAGGCTTTCTGGCCTAATACTTGTATGGTGTCGACGTGTGTCATAGGTACTGGAGGTGTTGCTTCCAAGTAGGCGCTTGGAATAGTGTGAGTTGGGGAAATGTCAGAGAGACCGGTCTTCTAGACCTTTTGGCGATTATAGGACGATAACCCTTTTGTAATCTCTTTCCTAGAGTAGGAAATAGATTAGCTTAGTTATTGTTATTGTTTTGTTGATATTACAAACGTGTAATTATACATTTACTCTCTACCCTTGTTTTTGGGAAAAGCTCACGCTTTGGCGTATTCGTTATACCACCTTCCTTGTTTGGAAAGTTTTTGTTAGCTCCAAATTTTGGGATGTTACACCGCGAGCCGACTTACGACGACGTGAATCGAGTTTTGAAGATCCTCGCGCCGCGACGCCCTTGCTCGTGCCGCGAGCTGCATCGGTACCATCTATCCGATTTTATTGCTTTCTTTTGATTATCTAGTTTCCTTTTTCTAATTATCTAGTTTCCTAGTTTAGTTTATTTAGTTTCGTTATCTTAATTGTTTCCTAGCTTAGCTTTAATTCCTAGATTATTTAAAGACCCGTTAGCTTGTTATTTTATTCATTCAATTCAGTTTAATCAAAAGCTTTTGCTTAGTTTTATCAGTTACGAATTTTTTTCGTTTCTTTATGTTTCATGCTTGTGAGCGTTGTTTACTTTCGGGTTTGACGATTGTCGATCCGTACGACATTTCTCACTGCGTCAAAGATGGCTGGTGATCGGTGGCTGGGGAAGGATGGCCGATGGCGTGATGGCGATGCTGTGGTAACGGTTCAGATGGTAATGGAGACGCTGGTGGTAGAGGCGGACAACGGTGATGGCAGCGCTCGTGGTAGCGGTGGCCGGCAATGATGGCCAACGACGGTGGCACTCTGGTTTGTCGATCAAGAAGTTTAGGTTAGGGTTTCTTGCTGGAGATCGCATATGAAAGCAGATTTGGTTTTTTTTTAATTTAATTTATTTTGCAATTATTTTAAAACACAAAAAATACAAGTCAACATCCAGTCAGCTAACATGTCATCAGAACCGGTGTCATATCAGCAGGTAACCTGCTATAACAGGTTGGATATATACAATAAAAAAATTTTAAAGGTTTAATACGTCAAAAAGTAATTTTTTTACGTGATACATACGATAACTTTTATTGAGAAGGGGATAAATCCTCTGCCAAAAAATAGCGTAGCAGTTGATTCCAAATATTGGCGTGAAAAAGGTCAACGAATTAACCCCCAATGTGGACTGTAGTTTTGGGTGAGTAACATTTTATGGTTGGTATGAAGTCAGCTTTCACCGAATCCCTTTGCAATCGCTCCACTGATCTGCTGAAATCCCACCTTCAACCTCACCAAATTCAAGTATACCTTCAATATATTGAATTCTAGTGTCAAAACTCCTCAATTGCAGCTCGAAATTAATGATGGGAAATCTCAAGAAGGATTTTCTTCAAGTTTTCAGCGTTGGGACTGCTGATACCAAGCATGAAGAGCTTCTATTTCTCTCCCAATCCGTCCGATCCAATCTCACTACCTTTTCCCCTACTTCTTCTTCCTCCAAGGTACATTTTCGATTCAACCAATTATATCCAATTTGATGAAGCTCTTAGATTTACTTTAGACTCAGCTCATATTATAATCTTCTTTGGTTGAAGATTATAATATTTTTAGTGCACTTTTGACTCTGGAAGTCAATTTCAATTTTGCTAGGGTTTGACGTATAATTTTGTATTCAAAGCTGGATACTGATTTTGACTTATTAGACAAAAACAATATATTAATAACACTAGATTACAAGAAGGTGCTGTTAGTAACAAAAAGCTAGGGATGAGATCGGGACCTATTTTTTTGGACTAAAAGCAAGGACCGAGAACCGAACCGTATGTACAAGTTCAGCATCGGTACAAAAGAATGATACTAGGACCACTTTAGGACGGAAATATGAAAATGTATCAAAACCAATCGCAAACCAAAATATCTTCATAATGTTTCAAATGTGTATTAAAACCAATCCCAAAAATCAAAAGTTAACAACCAATCAAAAGTTCAACAATCTTTGGTATTCTTTTATGCTTTTCCTTTTCTATTTTTTTTTTTGGTGTATGTGGGGGACGATTTTTTCAATGGTGATAATTTATCTTTTGGAGAAGATATGGATACTTATGGAGAAGGTATGGTTAGTTTAGGAGATGATGTATCTTGATTAGGAAAAGATATGGTTAGTTTAGGAGATGATACGCATAGTTTAGGAATTTTAAAAGTCATTGTCCTCTAATCTTCCGGTTTGGGTTCGGATTTTTTGGGGAAAATACCAGTACCGAATATCGGATTCTCCAATACCGAGCGGAATCGATAACTGGACCCGTTACATGGTACCGTTACTGGTTCTGCTTTGGTATGGTTCCGGTTTGGTTGTGGTCCTTGAGTCTCATACCTACCAATAATAAACCAAATGAAACTGAGAAGTCCACCTGAGGGTCCAAGGTGATATAGACAAAGACCGGACCTCTATTTAAAGAGTAAAGCGGATGTTTCCATCAAAACCCCCTGCTTTTGCAAAGAGTGTGAAAAGAAGATAAGAACTTGAAAATCAAAAGACGGTGCTAAAATTTGGAAACACTTAGAAGTAAGCAATAACAAGTAAAACAGAAAGACAAACAACAAACAAGAACCGGTACAAGAAAACTCAACCAAGGTGCTATTAGTAACCAAATTCTGTGTAAATATGGAATAAGATGATTAAGCATTAAGGGTGCATTTGGTACGAAGAACAGGATGGGACATGACAAAACAGAACAAGCTTGTCCCATGTTTGGCATGCAGTTGTGTAGAGCACACTAGAACTAAGTAGAACATGAGTGGAACAAGCTTGTTCCCTTTTACTCCCCTGGAACTAAGTAGAACAAGGTCTCCTGTACCATTATACCCCTCAAGATACAAATTGCTCTCTTTCACGATAATTGTCTCATGCTTAGGGGTGAGCAAAACCGGACAAAATCTTAAAAGCCGAAAACCCGATCCGAATCTACCGAATGCACATAACCTAAACTAACTAGATCTCCGAAATCCGACTTTTTGGGCGGGTTACTTGGTTTGGATAGGGTCTCTTACCCATCACCGAACCCACCTGAAACCCGAATGAAACATTTTATTAATATTTTTTGTTACTTTTTATGTAACTCCTTGAGGTTTGAACTTTATTTTTATTAGTTTAAATGTTTAGCTTAATCTTTAACGTTTAAAATTTGCATTTTTGGAGTTTGAATTAATTTTAATCTTTAATGAATAAGCATGAAAAACGAAGAGTTAAGATTAAATTTATAACCATTATATCTGATATAAGAGTAAATTTGTCATTTGATAGTTTTCCTTATTCAAATCTTGTTACTTAAAATATATACGTTCATCTTTAAATTTTTGTTGCATACAATTTCTATTTTCTACTAATTTGGTGGGAAAAGAAAAGAAAAAAAAAACATATATTGCTAAAACCTGAACCTGAACCCGATTTAATCTGAATCCGACATGGTCCTAAATCCAACTAAGAATGTATATTGTTATTGTTTTACTTGCAAGCTATGATTTTAGAACATATACTTGGTCATAGTTTTGTTGATACGTAGATAGTTGTTTTGTGTTATGGTTAGTATTCGTTTAGATTAAAGAACACTAAAAAACTCATTAAGGGTAAATTGGTCATTTAATTAGTTCTGGTTTGTCCGGTCTTGTCCTGTCATGTCTTACCAAACATCGAACAACTGTCTTGTTCTGTCCTGCCCTGTCCTATTCTGTCTGCGTATCAAACACACCCTAACATGTGTCTCTAACTCAGGAATGATTCTTCAGTGATCTTTATTTGTGTATATCAATATGTGCAGGTACAAGTTATAGTTGTTGATGTGTCGGTTGGATCGAAGGAGATAAATAGCTTTGCGGATTTTAAGTTTGTTTCAAGAAAGGAACTTCTCGCTTGCTACTCTGAATCTGAAAACCGACTGGAGACTCAAATTCCAGACGCTAGAGGTGAAGCCATGGCGGTCATGAATAAGGCACTCACTGCATACCTTAGAAAAGCTCACCAGCGTGGGTCTGTTGCCGGTCTCGTTGGGCTTGGTGGCAGTGGAGGAACATCGCTGTTATCATCTGCTTTCAGATCTCTGCCACTTGGAATACCCAAGCTCATCATATCAACTGTAGCGAGTGGTCAAACCGAACCTTATATTGGGACATCAGATTTGGTTTTGTTTCCATCGGTGGTGGACATTTGTGGGATTAACAATGTGAGTAGGGTTGTCTTGTTTAATGCTGGCGCTGCTTTTGCTGGGATGGTTTCTGGAAGGCTTGTGGATTTGAAAGAATCTTCTTCTGCTAACGACAAGTTTACAGTTGGTTTAACCATGTTCGGGGTTACAACTCCGTGTGTAAATGCTGTTAAAGAAAGGTTGAACAAGGAAGGTTACGAGACTCTGGTTTTCCATGCAACTGGGGTAGGAGGCAGAGCTATGGAGGAGCTGGTTAGAGGAGGATTTATACAGGTAATTCTTGCTTCTTTTTTTATTTTTTTTGCTTCTTGAATTTAATTCTAGATCGAAACTGCATCATATTTGAAAAACCTTCATGTGTAATCCTCATGATAATGGTGGTATTGACCGGAAAATTTAGTAATCATGCATATGAATTGAAACAAAAGATGCTGAATACCATGTAAGCAACCTCTTTGCTGGTAAGCTTAAAGTTGTCTCATTGCAAACCGAACCAAAAGGTAGCTGGAAATGCTCGTTCCTTTCACCTATTTTTAGAGCTCTTATCGTAGGAAGTTTTTAAATGTTCAATTTTAGTTTGTCCCAAAATAAGTGTCTACTTTCCAATTACTCCCTTTGTTATTAAGGGTAAAATTGTCACTTTGTTAATTAAAATGTGTAATAATTACACCTTTCCTATTATGTGTACCTTATTCATTGTGGATATTTATTTTGAGGTGGAGTGAATACTTTAAGATTAGCAAATAACAAATTATCCCGATCTAAGAGTCGTCACATAGTTTGATGCTAATTTTTCATGTTCTAAATGCAAGTAGATGCACCTCATGTTGTATCTAATTACTTTTGCAAGGGTGTTTTGGATATCACAACGACAGAGGTTGCAGATCACGTAGTTGGAGGTGTTATGGCGTGTCATGAATCCCGTTTTGATGCAATAATAGAACAGAAAATTCCTTTTGTTCTCAGTGTGGGAGCCTTAGATATGGTGAACTTTGGTCCTAAGGATACCATACCTACAAATTTTCAGCAGAGGAAAATATATGAGCACAATGAACAGGTAATAATACTTTCTCTGCCTCTTCTCTTCTTTCGCACACTATCGGCTCAATTAACTCTAGAATTCAATGAAATTTCCTCTTCTATATAGCTCAATGATTAACCCATTGAGTCCATTAAGCTCATTAAGCCCAAATCAAACACCCTCTTAGTTTTAATAGTGAGTAACGATTAGCTAGTCGTATAAATTTAAAGGCTACGACATCTCATGGCTGATAGATGCCCAAAATCTTCAAATATCTATCTATCAAAAATACTGTCATCATCTACAGGTCTCATTGATGCGAACCACAGTGGAGGAGAACAAGAAATTTGCTGCCTTCATTGCTCGAAAGTTAAACAAGTCATCATCAAAGATACGTGTTTGCCTACCAGAGATAGGCGTCTCTGCTCTTGATGCACCTGGAAAGCCTTTCTATGATACCAATGCTACCGGTGCTCTTATAGAGGAATTAAAGAGGCTTATTGAAACTACCGAAGATAGGAAGGTTAGTTTGGTAATTAAACTATGTCACAGTTCATTAAAATCTCAGTTAGTCAGTGGTTGTGGTCATAGATTATTGATGTTGAGGGAAGTTCAAATGAGAAGCATAAGTATTTTGATAACTTTGGAACCAACTGTTTCATGTATTATTCATGGTGAATAACCTTGAATAATCATGACTATTATTCATCATAAATTTGATGCATTTCCATTATTCATGATATTCATCACAAATGTCCTGCATTTTTACACGATTACCATGTATATTCATATAAATAATTTTCATCATGACATTCATTATGAATAGTTGGTTCTCATATTCTCAAAGTATTTATGGTTCTTATTTGAACCTGCCCCTGTTGATGTAATCACCTTAAATATATGTTTAATAATAATGTAGGTGAAGGTTTACCAATATCACATCAATGACACTGAGTTTGCAAAAGCTTTGGTTGACTCCTTCTTAGAGATACATCGGAAGCCTAAAGTTTCCACGCAGCAACAGAGAGTTATTGAACCCGAACAAGGCCTTCAAAGGAACAAGGATGATCCAAACATTCCCCCCGAGAGTTACAGAACCATTTCCTACAACTTAACCAACTTCCCTGAGGCAAAGCCAGGTAAGCATAAATCCTTTAATGTGTCTTTTTGGTCTCTATACTTGATAGAAATATATATTCTAATAAATAGGGGTGTTCAAAAAAACCGAAAAACCGACNAAAGTCAGGTACCCGTTAAACGCGGGGCGGGTTCGGATTTTAAAATTCGGTATCCGCGGATACCCGCCCCGCCCCGCATGCTTTTAACTTATTTAAAAATATATATATTTATTAATATGTAATAACAAAAGCAATTCTTTTTTGAACATAAGAAAAGCCATTTGACGTCAATCCCCTCCCCTAATTCTTTTTTTTTTGTTTCGATATCGAGTGTTTGAATAATGAACCGTTGAACTTTGGTATGTAGTCCGAGTCATGAACTATTGAACTTAGGTGTTTTGTGTTTAAATCTATAAAGTTCTTGTTGAAAAAACAGTAAAAACGAAAAACAGGAAGATTTTGCGGGTACCCGCAGCCTGCGGGTCGGTTTCGGTTATTAAAACAGGGTACCCGCCCTGCGGTTTGCGGTTCACAAAATCCTACTACCCGCCCCGCCCCGGCCCGTGAACACCCCTACTAATAAACAAATACTCCATATCATTTTCATTCCACAACTTAAGAGAATGTCAACACGTGGTGAAGGATCATATGAGAAGTTGAGGTTAACGTTAGAAGCGTGAGAAGTGGATCTGAATCATTGATCACTTTTAATCTCATGCCCTCCCGTGAATTGCGCTTTAGAAGGATTTGATCCGGTGCATCTCATCCTAATGTGCATCCAGCCATCTCTCAACCAACGGTTGATAACCACTTCTCACGTTAACCTCAACTTCACTTCTCACATTAACCTCAACTTCTCACGAGAACCCAACCCTGTCACACCCCGACTTTACGAATAGGTCATGCCGAAATTTTGTTAGGTCTTGAAAAAGGCTGACTCGGTAACCTCTAAATCAACTTAAAACAGGGTAAAACTTATTGCGTCAGCACGTTACTATTGGCAATGGGTTGTCGCAAACTTCCCCACTTAAATTCCTAACGTCCTCGTAAGATTTATCTTGTTGGAAGTTGTTGGGTCAGTATGTTGCTTTGAACATTGGGATGTTACAGTTATCTTGTTATGAAGTAGTTCAAGCAAAACATCGTAAATATTAGATCAATGGATCTTGTTGATTGATTATCTGTTATACAATACAACATTGGGATGTTACAGTTATCTTGTTATGAAGTAGTTCAAGCAAAACATCGTAAATATTAGCTCAATGGATCTTGTTGATTGATTATCTGTTATACAATACAACAGAGACCTTGCAAAGAACTCAGACAGTGCTAGAGATGTTGAGGGACCAAATAAGGCAAGGAAAACCAATAATAGGGGCGGGTGCAGGGACAGGCATATCTGCAAAGTTTGAAGAAGCCGGTGGTGTAGATCTCATTGTGCTTTACAATTCAGGACGGTTTCGGATGGCAGGAAGAGGTTCGTTAGCAGGCTTGTTACCATTTGCCGATGCAAATGCCATTGTGGTTGACATGGCTAATGAAGTTCTGCCGGTAAGTAAACTTACCGTTTTCGATCTTGTCCTTTCTATTCACTTATTTATTTTTCTTGTTAAATTACTTCATTTGCGTACAATGTTTCCTTATAAGGAAAGTCAAGGACTTGTTTACTTAACGTTGCAATTTTTAGGTTCAAACAAGGACCATAAATATTTTGAGAACCTAGGAATCAACCATTCATGATATAAAATCATTCATTATGAAAATGCATAATATCATGATTTATGAAAATGCATAATATCATGATTTATGAAAATGCATGATTTTATGATTATGTGGGGTTATTCATCAGAAATAGTATATGAGATGGTTCATTCCAAGATTCTCAAAATATTTACAGTTTTCATTTGAACTTTCCCCTTTCATCACAAGTTCAGTTAATGTCACTTATGAATATGTTCTTTTTGATAGTTTTGACATGGGTATCTATAGGTAGTGAAAGAAGTAGCTGTTCTTGCTGGTGTGTGTGGGACTGATCCTTTCCGCCGAATGGATCACTTTCTGAAACAGTTGGAATCCATCGGATTCTGTGGTGTCCAAAACTTTCCAACCGTTGGCCTTTTTGATGGTAATTTCAGGCAAAATCTTGAAGAAACCGGAATGGGATATGGGTCTGTATTTCAACCAATGTGGCTTAACTTGTGCATATTTCCACTGATGTGGCTTAACTTGTGCAAATTCCGCCATTTCATTTCTCTTGCTTTTCAGGTTGGAGGTTGAGATGATAAACAAAGCTCATAAAATGGGGTTGTTAACAACACCATATGCTTTCAATGAAGATGAGGCCGTTGAAATGACGAAAGCTGGTGCTGATATAATTGTAGCACATATGGGACTCACGACTTCTGGTTCGATTGGCGCAAAGACGGCCGTCTCATTGGAAGAAAGCGTGAATCGTGTACAAGCTATTGCAGATGCTGCTCATAAAATCAATCCTGATGCAATTGTGCTATGCCATGGAGGTACCGCCTTTTTAGCATATTGCTTGTTGGATCTCATGTCACTTAGACACATATCACTGAAACTATATATACTTGGGATTACGTGAGACCAACTTGTTTTCGTAAGACATGTAAGACCAAATAATAATACCGAACCTTCACAACAGAAACACTATGAAGACCTTCGTGGTGTTTTGCTGTGAAAGTTCAGTGTTTTTCGTACCTTCACAATGTTTTGCTATGAAGTTTGAGTGTTTCTTTATTTATTTCACGGGTCTCACAAAAACACGATGGTCTCACGTGAACACAACCCTATATATATAGGGACCTAATCAAATGAGAACCGGATAGTTTGTGGTAATTGTGAGATCCAAATTCAGCCAATCATTGTATTATATTAATTTTTTTTGTGGGGGTGGTTTTTTGGGCGGTTACATCTGATGCTTTTTTGGGGAGTTTTTATTATTAATTATATTTTTTTAAAGCCATTAATTAGTGATGAGTGGATGAAATTGGATCTCACCATTACCACAAAATACTTAGTTCTCCCTTGAATGACCCCAACCCCCCCCCCCTA
>LUCG01000531.1:656-11904 GCA_001633085.1 Carthamus tinctorius | reverse complement strand
GATTTAGTCATAAGTAAATCTCATAGTAGGTTGTCCTTAACACCTGAGGTATTTGGTTTGGGATTATGGGAACTACTGGATACTTAGTACGTTCTAACATCACGCCGTAACAGGGTTGTCATACGGGGCGTAACTAGATTCAGCGGAAGCCGTGGTGTCAAATGCAGATATGCAAGACGGGATTTGCACCTCTTCTACGAAGAGAGATATTTCCGGGCCCCTTTACTGATTGAAAGAACTGATGAAGTGCATGACCATGCCCAAACGAACTGATTTGTACTTTGTCATTTACCTATCAGTTAGAGGTCGGATAGTCAAGAAACATAATCTTGAGTATTCAGAGTTGACTTTATCCATGCTCATACTCAAAATTTAAATATCGTGATGCAAAAGGAAAAGCCTAGTTATACCCGATTTATGAACATTTGTTTCATAAATGTTGTTTCCTTTAAAGGGATGTTTGTATCACCTACCTTTAAAGGGATGTTTGTATCACCTACCTGGGTATAAGAGTTCTTATAACCTGGTTAGCCTAAGTGCCTGCCTAGGGGTCTCCTTAGGTCAGTGCCATCAAAAGCCGGTATTGCCAACTTGCACAAGTGGGAGTCTGTTAGTAATTATGTGCAAAAGTTGACAAACCAGTGATCGCACATCCAATGTTATAAGACACTTGAGGGTCACACTTGTGAGGACCTATAAATCTAATAAGTAAGATAACCCCAGTTTGGAGAGGTTGGATTTATACTAGTCAATTATAAATCAGTTGGGCGTTTTCTGTAAGAAAATCCAAAGTTAAAGGTTTCTAGAATTAATTAATAAGGATTATATATTTATTAGTTAAATAAATATATAACTGGTTTAATTAATTGATATTTACCTAAGAAATTAAATTGGAAATTATCATAATGGAATATTCTTTTCTTGGTAGAAAAGAAAAAGGATTTAAATAATTTCCATATAGATAAATATATTGATATATGGTAATTATCTAATATATGGAAGTTTTTCGTATAAATAGATAATTAAGGTTAACCATATTCATTCATTCCTTTTTCAATCCCAAAAAGAAATTTGAAATTCTCCCAAATTTCTCTCCCTTCTCTCTCTTGGTCGACGGTTACTCAAGCCCAAAAACCAGTTCGGTTTTTCGATCAGTTCGTCGCGTAACAGTTGGTTCGTGAGTTCGGGGGTTACATCCGGCTAGAAGGAATTTGTTTGGTCTCATCACCGGTGGACTAGTCTCAAGCAACTAAGGTAATGTTCTAATCCTAATGTAGTTAAGATAAATGAATAGATCTGTGTTTACGGGGTTTTTTTCACGTATTCGCCTCCGCTGATCAAACCAGTTAGGTTTGATCGTGTAAACTTTGAGATCAGTTAGATTTCAAGTTTTGTATCGTGTATCTCATTCCAGTTCGGTTTGAGATCCACAGTTAACTTGTGTCAGATAGATACGAGGGTTGTTAAAAAACCCAACACCTTGAAGTTCAGGTTGGCCCAAGATTGATCGTATTTTTGTAACGATTGTAACACCTTAGGCATATCCCATATTGGCCGTGGACAGGAGTGATGCTGGGTGTTATAAGTAATATCCTGGCCTTCCTAATAACAACGAATTTTGGGGCCAGATGCACGGTAGGTTCTTGGAACGCTGTAGTTAAGCGTGTTTGGGTGGGAGTAGTAACAGGATGGGTGACCTCCTGGGAAGTCCTCAGCTGGTCGCCAGAAACAAAGCCGTGAGCCAGTAAGGCAAAGCGGACAATATTGTTGTAGAGGTAGGCGAGATGTTACAAATGGTATCAGAGCCACTCCTGTGCCGTTCGGGATATGGGGCAAACCTCATCGAGGGCGATGGGTCCCAAGGGGGTGTTTGTAACACCTTAGGCATATCCCATATTGGCCGTGGACAGGAGTGATACTGGTGTTATAAGTAATATCCNCCACACGGACTGCAGGTTCTTGGAACGCTGCAGTTAAGCGTGCTTGGGTGGGAGTAGTACCAGGATGGGTGACCTCCTGGGAAGTCCTCAACTGGTCACCAGAAACAAAGCCGTGAGCTAGTGGGGCAAAGCGGACAATATTGTTGTAGAGGTAGGCGGGATGTTACAACGATCCAGATCCACTCCAATTCAATTACAGCTAGCTTCAAAATCCATGTGCTTAAATGGCCAATTTTTCAGCTCTATATTTCTAAAAGCCTAATAAAAGCCTAAAATTCAATTTTTCAACTCTTGAAAATTGAATTTCTCTCATTTCCCCGCTGTTCAGATTCTTTGATGTTAAGTCCGATTTGATCTTGATATTCAGACTGTAGATGATCAGATTTTGTTTTCGATTGGATTGGTTAGACACCTGAGCTTCTACAATCGTTTGTTTGGAGTTTTCCTCGTGGTGGCTAGACCATTGACTGGTTTTTATCAGTGTTCTGAACTGACTATTTAAAGTGTTGAGAGTTATCCGTCATTGTTCTGGTTCTTGTGGATGCTAGATCATTGAGTGCTTTCTATCATTGTTCTGGCCTAGTCAACTATAACTTTGAGAGATTGCAATCACTGATTTGGAGTTATGGTTGTGATCTAGACGTTCGAGTGCCGATGATCATCTGTCTGATTGAGAAGATTGAATCAGAGTTTGGTTGTTTTTCAGTTTTGAATGCTTTCAGGCAATCGGCTAATTTCCTGAACAGTTGAGAATTCAATGCAGATTTGTAACGGTTTTAGGACAAAGGTGATCGAATTTTGTATTTGGTTGGATTTTTCAGAAGGATGATTCCTTGCAGTCTTTACTTCAGAATTCTTCTCTCCCCCTTGCCAGCTTCAATAAGTATACGGTTTCTTGTGGGCGGTCTACTTCCTAACCACTCATTGTCGACGTGGTTGTGCTTATTTAATCTGAAGTTTTAAAGGCGGTTTTTGTCATCTGACTGTTTAAGAAGATTGAATCAGAGTTTGATTATTTTATGTTTCTGAAAGTATTTTTGAGCAGTAGAGAGTTCAAAGAAGCAAAGCGTCTCATTAAGTATCTACTCCCAGTCCTTTCAAGTATATGGTGTCTCGGTGTTCCAAGCTCTTTAGTATTTCCCAGTTGTTGTGCTCATCAGATTTATAGCTTGTGCAGTAACGGCCAGACTCATTGATTTTTTGCTGATTTTGCACTAACGTGGAAGCTACTCTGTAATAACCGGGATTTAGAGATTTTAATTATTCTGACAATTGGGAATTTCTTTGAGAATCTTTTGAAAGTTGGGGAACCAATTGTGACTTTTGGGAATTAATGTATTAATTTAATGGGCTTATCTATTTAAGGAAAAGGTTTAAGGGGCCAAGGGCCCAAAGCCCATTATTTAAATAGGTTGTGAGCTTAGATTTTGCTATTTAGGGTAAATTTCTTTTGTCAGTGTATGTGTGCGTGTTTTGGGAGAATAGCAACAGCTTTATCATCATCATCATCTTCATCACCATTTTCATTTCAGGGGTAAGCTCTCTCCATTTTGATTATTGAATCTAATCTACATTGCAATAGGATCGATGCTCTATTTAACCTTGTTAAGAAATCGTTAGTTTTAGTACTGTTTGGATTGGATTTGGGTAACAGGCTTTCGATCTCCTCGAAGCGTGGAGAAAATTCCGAGTCGGACTTCGGGGTTTCCCGAGTCGGACTTCGGGCTAATCCTGAGTCGGATTTCGGGAATTTCGACCCTAGGGTTAGATTTCTGTGGAATTTTCAATAGGGATTTATTTCGATAGGGTTAGATTTAGCGGAACCCCCGCGCTAAGTCTGCCTAGGGGGCCATTTGTCTTAAGGGTTTAGTCGTTCCCTAAGTAAGGTTTATGATGTTTTAGATCGGTGGCTGGTCTGATAGGCGAGTATTACCAGTAGTGAGCTATATTGGAAATAGGCGCAGGTGAGTTCCCTCGTCAAACCTTTTTATAAGCTGACATGTTTACTGAAATCGACTTACGAATGTTTACTAAAAATGTTTTGTTAAATTCTGCTTTGATAACTGATGTTCATCTGTATACCAGTAAGCATGCTTATAATGGTCTGTGTATGTGTTTAAATATTTGGGGGTGAGCTGCATAGTGGACAATGTGTACCAAGGGACAGTACATCCCTTGGGAGTGTGTNCTAGTGGTGTATATATATATGGGATCTGGGGAGTATACTGCGCCCCGATCCAACATCACAGGGTGACGGATTCTTTGTCCACAATGCACCACCAGTATTTATAAATTGAATTTCTTAGGCCAGCGGGTTTCGTTTATGAAATAAACTGTTTTTGAAGGAATTCACTAGACCTTATGGTCTAACCCTCATTTTCAAAACTTTTAAACATTTTCAAGGAAAACTCAAGCATCAGGTGAAGGCAAAGAGAAGGTGAGCAATTAGTTTAGTCGCCTTTTAGTCTCAAGTTGAACAATTTAGTTTTGTTTTATATCTCAGCTGTGGAGGGTTGTTCCACTAGCACTACTACATTACTACTTTTGATCTATGACTTAGGCTTATTGCCAGCTTCTATTATTGATTATATATTTCTGCTGTGTTAGATCACTGGAATTCCTTGATGTTATGTGTTTGGGTTCTGGGTCGTTACATACTCGCACATACATCTATTCCTAAAATGGGATGAATCAACTAGCTTGAGGTAGTTGGATTCAGCGGTTAACAGTTGTGTTGAGTTGTATATAAGTTTAAAGCTGTATTTGTGCAGTCAGTTCCACTTTGAGTTTGTTATTCAGTTGATACTGAAGATTTGTAGCTTATTTTGAGGGGGAGCTTGGAATATGCAACGTAGCTGAGCACTACTAAAGTTTTCTTACAGAAGCAGGGGGAGAAGATCAGATATGCTTCTTTATAAAACCTTAGGGGGAGAATGTTAGGACAATAAATGTCCTAATATGTAGAAAGTTTTATAAAGATTGTTTTTGTATAAATAAGAAGAGTGTGAGGGCTTATTATGTAATTATTGTAAAGTTAGAGGGATTTGTGAGTAGAAGTATAAATAGAGATGAATAGGCAAATTAGAGAGAAATGAGAGTCGTATCACATTCTTAAATGTGTGTTTTGTAAGGTTTTTTCTCCATTGATGAATAAAGTGAGATCTATGACTCTCTTCTTCTAAATTCCTCTTATGTGTTTGATTTCTTGCACTAACAGACCTTGGCCATTTATGATTTGGCAGCCGTGTAAAAGCCAACACCACCACCATCCAGCCTTGTCAATGTCTTTCGACCATCACGTGGTTTTTCGACCACCAAGCAGAAACATAAACCATTCCTCTCCTTCCCTTTCTTCCCACACCGATCTGCTCAGTGTCATCAATCTCCCTACCTTTTGCTCCATTTTCACGATTTTCTGTTGTTGCTTCTAAGGTGGTGTGGTCTCAAAAGGTGATGGTTGAAGAAAAAGCAAGTCTCGCCGGAATCTTCTTAGGGGATTTCATTGGAGAAAGGAACGATGTCACAAGTAGGGGTCATCTGGTGTGATGGTGGTTTCTGTGGTTGTTGGACTTGCAGACCAAAGTGAGGCCGTCGATTGGGGGTGGGGAGAATACATGGCCTATAGGTGTATCGGTACTAGTGGTTTGCCGGTGGATATGCCAAGGATAAAGGTAGCAAGTTGTTAATCTATCTCTCCTAAGACCTGATGAAATAATCATGACCCTGATTCTATTTAGTGTAGATAGTTAGTTTTATTTTAAGCTTGAGGAATTAGCACTGAGTCTGTTCAGTGATAGCTTTTGCAATTCAAGCTTCACTTTGTAATTTATGTTCGAAGTTAGGGACTCGCTGAGTCTGTTCAGCGCCCCTGATAGAAGAATGTACGATGCTAAGCATCGCTCCCTGAAGACATAGAAGTCATGCGTACAAAACCATCAGCGATGTCAAAGAAGTATCTTATGATAGAGTCAATGCCGCTTGTGATCTGAAATCAGATTCAGCGATATTTCCGTGACTACACCTGCCTGACAGTCTAAAGAATACAAGACTCAGTGACCCCTGACCTCACTCAAAGTTCAGCGACCTCACTCAAGGTTCAGCGACCTTAACTCTCTGCTCAATCTTACACTCGCCGAGTGTGTTCAGCACCCCTGATAGAAGAATGTACGATGCTAACCATGCTTTTCTGACACAAGTACAAAAAGGACGTTCTATACACTGTTCTGTCTGTACTTATCACCAAAAACAACTGTTCACTATAGACTCCATTCCACTTTATGCGCATGGATGTATTTTATTGTAAATAGTACAATTGAATTTGCCATGCATTTGATGCATGTAGTATAAATAGTCGTTGAACGTAATCTTCAAACATACATTAACTTCTCATCTATATCTACTAAGTCCTTTCTTCCTTCTATCTTTCTGATTCTTTCTTTCTATCTCTTTCTCACTTAGTGCATAAGCGGAAGTTGTGTGTGAAATTAAGATTGTTTAGAATAGGTTTTACCTTTTCCTAATTCCGCGTACAAAGAATTTAAAAGTGAAAAATCTGTGTGTCTCATCGATCTCAAGACCATTGGTATTGAATATGCTAACTCTGAGGTCGTAACCAAATTCATGGAAGCCCTTCCTGAATCTTGGGAGACATACCATGTGTCTCATGATGTCTAAGGACATCAAGATTCTCTCTTTAGCTTGAGGAATTATCACTGAGTCTGTTCAGTGATAACTCTTGTAATCTCAAGCTTCACTTTGTAATTTATGTATCGAAGTCAAGGACTCGCTGAGTCTATTCAGCATCCCTGAAAGAAGACATCAAGAAGCCAAGTATCGCTCCCTGAAGACAAAGAAGTCAAGCATATAGAACCATCAATGATGTCATAGAAGTAGCTAATGATAGGGTCAATGCCGCTGGTGATCTAAAATCGGATTCAGTAATAGTTGCCTGACTACACCTGCCTGACAGTCTAAAGATTGCAAGCCTCAGTGACCCGTTGACTTCCCTAAAGCCTCAGCGACCTTTATGTAGGGTTTTTCTATGCGACAAACATATAAATTAAATATAAAAATTCACAGCGGAATAAAACTGAAAACCCAAAACAGAGAGCTCATCTATATTCATATACAGATACAATAGAGAAAAAGGTTAGGTTATACCTTTAGGCGATAAAACGACGATTTCTTAGAATGCTATCGGGATTGCACCGCTACTGCACCACCACGAGATCCGACTGCTAGACCGCCTTTGAAATCACCCCGAAAATCGAAACCAAAAATGGGGCTTGCGCGTATGTGTGTGGATCGATTACAAACTGAAAAGAAATTCGGTTTGTGTGTGTTTGTGTCGTGATTGACGAGAGGGAGAGAGAGAGTCGTGAGGTGAGTTTTCTTTTTTTTGAGTTATAAGTTAATCCCTTGGGGTTTCCTTGTTTATATACCTTTCTAACAAGGTTAAAAGCCCAAACCCGTTCAATTAAAGTCCAATCACAAAGCTTTAATTAAACCTTTATTAAACCCTTTTAATTAATAATCTATTAATTAAAAACCTCAAATTAATTAATTAATCTATTAATTAATTTTGACTATAAAATATTTAACTAATATTTTATTTACTCCTATAAATAATAAATAACTATTTATTATATATTCTGTCAGTAATTAATATAACTAATTAGTTATTCCACACATTGATGGTAATTTCCAATTGTTTCTAATTGGGTGTGTAGCAGTGTGACCCTTTAGTGTCTTATAACATTGGACATAGCGAACCACAAGGCTTGTGGTGTAGCGGTAAGGCCTGTGTAGGATGTGGATGGTATCCCATTCACCCCAGGTTCGAATCCCTTCGTGTGCATCTTGTGGCCAGGCTTAGTCTCAGACGACCGAATTTAATTTCAGTTCCATATTGCCAAGGATGTAGTGTAGACGAAGTCTAGATGAACCTTATCCAAAAAAACATTGGACATAGCGAAACTATTCTGTCTTGCACATAATCCTACACTTTACATGCTGATTAGAGACCTGCATCTGAAGACTTCCTCTTTTGTCTTATTTCTTTTTGAACAAATGGATAACCATGCTTTTCTAACACAACTACAAAAGAGACGTTCTTTACACTTTTCCATCCGTACTTATCAGCCCCAAAAGCAACGGTTCATTATATACTCTGTTGGATCTTAAAATTCTAATTATGATATTGACATACTACTCAATTGAACTATAAAACAGTTAAGTGCAACTGAGAATGAAATACTAGCTCAAAACAGAGTATGTGACAATACACCAAGAACACACAGTAAGAGAATGAGGAAGATGACAATAGCTTCAAATGATTTTTTATGGATTCAGAAAATTGACAATTACAATACTTGGAATCGTTAAGATTACAAAGGGGGAAACTACATATTTATACTAGTCACTAACGGTTCTGGGGATGCCTTTACACGTGGACCAATCACAGCTCTTGAAGGTAAGTCGGTTTGAACTACTGCACGTGCTTGCAATGTGATGGTAACCACCCTTTGAATCTTCAGCAAAGTCGTCAACCACAGAGGGAAGTATTGCAGAGTCTCTGTGAAGCGTCCCAGAGGCTCTGTTGTTCTACACTTGTACGATTTCTTGACCTCTGTCATTCGGTCCTCTGGGTCGAACCTTCTGTCATTTCTAAGTTGTACATTTTTCTCATACTTTTACAAACATGAAATATGGAGCTAACAATCTCCCCCTAAGTATGGAAAAATGATTTGACATTACATTGAAATGGAAATGACATTATATTTACAAAGAAAACTTGGAATTACAAATTATAAAATTGGAAACAGGCTATTCTATACTGCTAGGAAGTCATTCACTGGGTTGGTGAAGTCATTCTTCAGTATTTCATATATTTGTAGGATCAGCCTTCTGTAATTCACTTGACCTCGAATGTTCTCTATCCTTCAACCTCTGCCTTTGCCGAATGTCCATCCGCCACTTCTCTCATTATAGCCTCGTATATTTTGCTCTGGGTTGCACTCGAGTATTTGTGGGCTTCCATTGGATCAAATAACTTTTTCGTACTGTTCTCATCCGTGTAAGTATACCCATGCTGAGGCACGTCGATGATTCGGTGGGCTGGAACGTCTTTGATCCACGGAGGATGGATGTGAGGAGCTGTATATCTGAATTCATATTGGCCTAATTGGAGAGCCTACTCAAAATCCTTCAGACTGTTCAGCTTGACGTGGGCTCGCATGACCTCTATGACTTTTATGAGAGAGGTCGCATACGTCAGCTTGCTTTCCATCATCTTGTTCAGCGTTCCGTGCAAGTATGGGATATCAAAGGCACTAAGGTTGTGCAGATCAACATCGGTAAATAACATACTCCACCTCGTCCTCTCTGATGACTGTGTACTCTGTGTAGCAGCGTGGCTTCTTGCAGAGGTTACGAGGGGAGATCCTCTTCATCTGTTTGATTGCCATGTTTGAGAAGACCATATCATCCTTCTTGGTATTCAATGCTAGCTTGTATTTCTCCTCTAGGTTTAGTCCAACTAGCTCTAGATCATAAGGAGCAAAGGTGTCCTTCTGGGCATACAACCAGTGGTACTCCCCTTCTGGCATCTTCATCGGGTCGACGAATCTTGGAGGTGCAGGCTTAGGGATCTGTGTATCTGGCTAATAATATTTTGAACCCTTCCCTTTGTAGGAGCTTGTAGAGTGACAAAGTCTGCAAGATTTTCGAAAGTACCTGTTGATGAGTCTGAGACAGAGGTTCTGATTAAGGGCCTTCACCAACTTTCGGTCTTGACAGAGGAGGCATGGAAGGCATAGGACGACCGGTCTCAGCTCTGTGAGTTTTGATCGACTCCTTCAAAGCTTGGATTAGAGCCTCATCCTCTGGGTTAGAAAGTGCACCCTCATCGATCTCGTTGTTCTTTGAGCTAGAGTTCGGCAGAGGGGCTTTGGCTATCTGCTTTCCTTTATCCTTCTTCTTCCCTTTGTCCCCAGAGGACTTCTTTTTCTCAAAAAGATCGGCCGCAGCCTCAACGATCTTATAAGGCCCCTTTGTGACTTTAGACTTAGGGGCATTGGGAGCTTCTTTTGGGGCAACCTCTGGTACCTTAGGTTGAGACCTCTGAGAGATCAGTGGTTGTTGTACCGAGGCTTTCTTATTCTCCCCCTCATGATCATCAGGGTCATTACCTCCCTGATGACCATGCTTGGGATCCGCCTCTGTGGAGCATGTGGTTGGTGATAGACGGATGATGCTGTCAAGAAGTCCATGAATTGTGTCTTCCAATCTTTTGATCAGCTCCTCTGTGGATAGCACAACAACATTGACATTCAGGATCTAGTTGAACCTAATGTCTTTGGTAAAAGTCCGCAGAGTGCTTCGGAAGCGGATACCGTCTGCCACGATGTTGTCGGTCATATGCCTGGTGTGAGAGGCAGTAGTTCTGTGCGTGGCCTTTAAGTCGCGAGTAATGTTCTCATTTTTCCTTCGGACTATATTGGCGAGGGCCTCCACCATGGCGTCAATCTCCTTTTTGGTGGCAAGATGGTTAACGTTGGCTTGAGCAGAGGAGGAGGCTTGACCCATGACCATCGCTGAATTTACCATCTTATACATCTCATCTTTAAACTCTGCGTAGTCATTGTAGCCAGCAGTGGAAGGTCCATGACGAGGTCTTTGCCGGCTTGGACAAGTTCGTTCTTGAAGGCTTGTAGAGCCTTTGCGGTAGGACTGACGGTGGAGAGGGCTCTGGTGAGATCATCCTTGGTGACAACTACGGCTTGAAGATTGGTAAGGTCGGATCTCAGAGAGGATGTGGCCTGTGTAAGCGCCTGCAGAGCCTCTGTATTCTGTCGCAGAGCCTCTGCGGTGTTGGAGATTAGGGTTGATGTAACACCCCATTTTCTTAAAGTTAAACAAATTAACTTCTTATGTTAAATTTTTAGTCGATTAATGACCTTTGTGTAAATTGCAGAGGTCTAGGGGCTGTTGTGTCATTTTAGTTAGTTGAGGGTAATCTCTAGCGCGTATATAAGGGAGTTTAAACCCTCAAACTCCTCATTTTTCCTGCATTGTACGAAATTGAGGAGAAGAGAAAGACTTGTAGTGATTTTGGTGCAATTGGAGAAATTGCAAGGAGAAGCTGGTGTAATTGGATTGGCAATCAATTTCTTCTTGTTGTTGGTATCTTCTAGCGGAAGGTAATCGCCATTTTGTATGTTCTTTGTGTCAATTCGTTGTTCTCAATTTCAAGGGTAGGGTTTGGGATGAAAGTGATAAAATTGGTGATCTTTGGATCACCAATTAAG
>LUCG01000499.1:0-15794 GCA_001633085.1 Carthamus tinctorius | reverse complement strand
CTTCTGTAGATAACTTGCACCTTTTATCTTTACTTCTTAGACACAGAACTAGGAGCTAACATACTTCAACATCAATCACTGAATCACCATCTTCTGACGAAATCTACGAACACCAAAGTCAACGCGTTATTTCCAAGATCTCCTTTAGTTCGAAAGAAAATATGATGCAAGCCTTTGAATTTGTTCGGGAAATGTTACGCTTGCAGAAGTTAAATTTCTATGTAATTTTAATTTTTATTATTGTAATATTTCACAGAGGTTGAACCTTTCTCCTCTTGTAATTTCTATCAAACCAATTTGCAAGACTGTCTTAATTCATTTTTCAATACTTAGGGGGAGATTGTTAGATCCCATAGGTCTCTATTGTAAACGCATAGAAAAATGTACTCTATGGTTTGATAGAAGATGTTTATCAAAGGGTATCAGAAGGCTCTATAGAAGATCTGAAGGTTTACAAGTAAAGTCTGACGGAGGATCTGAAGCAAATGACAGAGGTTCTGAAGCTACTCACAGAAGCTCTGAGGAACTACTCTTCAGAGGAGTTGTACAGAACCTAAAGAATATCACAGAGGATGTCAACTCAAATCCTCTGTGATATAAAAGTTTCTCTCCAAAGACCGTTAGCCGCTCATGCTTCTCACGTGATCTACTCAACCGACTCTCTTTCAATGTCCAGGATTGGGACACGTGTCAAGATCCTAGATAGTTTGTTAGGTCACCCTTGAGTAGTATAAATAGTGCGGATAGGTCATTGTTTTAAGTGTGCTTCAACTTTGTATTTAGTGTGTTTTCTTCATTGTAAATCAATTGTGCTTAATTGTTATATTTTCTCAGATCTGAATACACATCATCTTTGTGAGCAATTTTTGCTCTTGTTATTACACTGTTTAGTGTGTGTTCTTGGTGTTCTAAAGCTTGTGTTATTCACTGTCATATTCTCATATACCCTGTTTTACTCTTTATTAGTCTTCCGCTGTCATACTTTATTAAAGATTAATTTAGGGTTTATCACTACCATTCTTAAAGGGATTTCCGATCCTACAATCCTGTTGTGGGTTGTGATGGGAAGGTGAGGGTTGAGATGGGGATGGTTGAGAGGTTGAGGGTTGTGAGGTTGAGGGATTGTAGGAGTTCAGGGGTGTAGGGTTTTGGTAGAGAACAATTTCAGTGGGAGGAGGAAGGGTGTTTAGGGGTGGCATGTCAAACGCTAGATGATTCACCAATTCCCTAGTTTTAGGGCTTATGCTTCTTGAGAATATGTCGATGATATCTAGTGCAGCGGATCCTGAAATGATGCCTTCGGGTTGATTTGTATTAAGTTGAGGTTGAGGTTCAGTTTCGGGTTCAGGTTGGGATTCAGGTTCAGGGATAGTGTCAAGGGATTTTTCAGTTGGTTGTTTTGGGGTTGAGTCCGAGGAAGTATCAGATAGGGTTATGGTTTCAGGTTGAGGGTTGGGTTTGTTTAGAATGCGGGAGATGAGTAAATGGTCAGAATCAGATAGAGGAGATGAGGGATTTAGGTGTGTAGTTTTACCTGGAGTCTCCCCCTCATGATGTGAACCCCCTGAAGCTTCATTACCCACTTCAGGGGTCTTGGAGATGGACGCTTCAGTGACCGATTTGGATGGAACCTTATGTATGATGAAAATGTCATCCTCATCATCGATGTCATCGTCGTCATCATCAGCAACATTGATACCCTCTTTGCAGGGGCTATCAGATGCTTCTTCATCTTCCTCTTCTTCTTCATCTTCTTCATCTTCTTCATCCCAAAGATGGTAAGGGGAGGAGGAACAACCTGTTGTTGTTGAAGTTGTTGCTGCTGTGGGCTCTTGCCCTCAACAAGTTCTCTCTACCTCGAGAGGGCATTTGATGAGATACACTGCTGCAGCAGGGAGGCCATACTCCTTTGAATGACAGCATTGGAGATCATGGAGGCAGCAATGGACTCTAGCAGCGACCTTTCTCCGCTGCTAAAAGAAGGTGCTGGAGGAGCGGTTAGAGCAGCAAGAAGAGAGATAGAATGAGAAAGTGCAGCTACCTTCTCATTCAGGGCCCGTAGCCCAGACTCCTATGCATCTAGACGTCTCACCACTTCATGCTGGAAAGTGGTGAGGGAAGAGTTTCCTTCAGAAATGGCAGTTTGGATGCCAGGGAGAGCTATCATCTGCAAATCTTTGAGAGAATCTGACAGGGAGGAGGAAGCGCCAGGGATGGTAGATACCTTTTCCTAAATGGTATCCAGGGAAGGTATGTTGATGAAGAGGCCGCTTTGAGATGAGGAGACGACAGATGTATTTGCTCTAGCTTCAGCATCAGCTAGAGCAGCCTTAGCAGCTGCTAGTTCCTCTGCAGCAACTTCATCAGGTGTGCTATTTAAGGGTTGCTTTAGCATCCTGTTTCACTTTCTCAGCTGCAGCGCGTCTGTTCTCCGCTTCGCTCAACTGACGTTCAGAGTTAGTGAGCTGGAAGACATCAAATGTTGACACATCTAGATCGATGCATTTAACATGTTGATGCTCCTAAAATGAACCTGCAGAAATACGAGTAGCCAAGTGAGCACTAGAAGACTCAATGGCTTGCATAGAAGAAAGAATGGTAATTTTGTTAGAGTTGCCTTAGGCTAGGATGGCATCAGAGAGATTACCACCCTGGTTTCCTGGGATCTTGAAAGAATGTGCCTTAGGTTCATTTGTAGTGGAAACTCCACCCGTGGTTTTGGATGAGATAGATAAGGAGGATGGTCTAGAGAAATTATCAGGGAGAGTAAGTGTTCGTTTCTTACCAGAGGGAGCCTCCTGATCCTTCTTAGAAGCTTTGCTCTTTTTGAGGGCAGTGTGCTTCTAACACTTAGGCTGAGGAGAAGCAGAGGTAGAAGATTGTGGGGGTCGCTTGTGCGACTCTGGTTGTGTAGTTGGGGAAGTCAGTGAGGGGTTAGTCACTGACGTAGCATGCGAAGGAGAAGAAAGAGGTTGGTAAGAGGCAGGGATAAAAATCATACCTGACGTCTTTCTTGGACTCTTTCGGACGATCAGCAGTGGTCCTTATCAGGGTTCTGGTCATTATCCTTATCAGCAATGATCCAGTGCTTTGACCTCGATGACAGGGTTCTTGTCATTATCCTTATCGGCAAAAGGATAGTCCCTCTTCTTGTGTAAAGCGACTATGGCTGATAAAAATCTGGGGTACGCGACATAGTTGGTCCTTCGTTCATCCTTGATGCGTTTCAGCATGTCGTCAAAGATAGCCTGACTATAGTCAAACTTTCTGTTCGTAATGGCAGAGAAGGCCATCTGCGTGGTTGTCTAGCAAGCTTGATCAATGCTTCCAACCTTGCTAGTGAGGGATTGGATGAAGGTGCCCCAGATGTAGCTGAAAGTGGCATTGAGCCAAGTTTTCTTGATTGTGGAGGGGTTCTTGATTTGCTCGTCGTCCTTGTTTCTCGAACAGTTTATCTTGATTTGGTCGAAGAACTCGATCAGCTCTGCTTTGGTTGGTGGTTTAGGATATTTCTTGTAGAAAGTGATGTTTAGTGCCTTCCTCAGTGCACTGAAACCAAAGCACAGAACCTCCTCATTGAGGCTAAACTTGATCATGTCTTGTAGATCTCATCTTGAGTCCCTTTCTTTGACAGCCTTTGCAGTGGTCCATAGGGAGATGAGAATATCCCTCTTGAGTGAGATATCTACACTGAAAGCAGTCTTCAGTGGGCAAGATACGAGGAAATCCCTAGCGGGTGAGAGATGTTCCTTGCTTCTGGGCAGGTTGAAGAGGCCAAGGAAGTTGTTGGACTTCCATTCAACCTTGCTATTAGCCATGACCTGAGGGAATTCAGCAATGGCTTCAGTATGTGTGACTTTGTTCTCTTGTTGTTGTTCAACAGTGATTTGAGTAACGTCTGAAGAAGATTCCATCTGCATATATTACAAGAAAAACATATACAAGGATGATTAAGAATCATAAATATGTGTTTCTTCTTCATTTTTGGACAAATGTTGAGTTTTGCCTAGAAATGGTGAAGTCCTTTTACACAGAATAGATTAGATACTTGAATCACAAAAGATATGTGAGTTAAGTAGTGAAAAGGCAAAAATGATGTTTGATGAAGAATATCAAAAATATTTTTGAGTGTTTAATCTCAAAAGAAATGAGAAAAATCACATTTTTAATGTTTTAACAAAACTTATTAAGTTTTAGGTTTAAATACAAGATCAAACGGAGTGATCTTGTTGTTTGATTAAAGACGAAGATGAGCATTCTGGGTTCGTTTTTGAATGAAGAATCAAACCTAGAAGCTGATTAGATGATTTTAGTAGCAGTTCTTACCGTAACACAAGTGTGTGAAAAAGGTGTGTGTTCTTGGTGTGCTTGAGAGAATCCTTGCCTAAATTGCTTGAGAGCACTTTTTGAGCATAAAGAGTGCAAAGGAAGGAAATGGAGATATGTATACCCCTTAGATTAGAGAAAGAAATGTATGATAGAGAATTTGGGTGGCCAAATTCAAACGTAATGATGGAAAAAGTAGGTTCACACGCTTTCACGCGCTTGACACACGTAGTGGGGAACGGTAACCGTCCTGTACGTGTTATATCGTGTCAAACGATTACTTTTCAAAAATCATTATTTTAATGAAAGACGTTTCCTCTTTCATGATTGAGTAAGATCTCTCGAAATAAGAGAGCTTATCAATAAGAGCTGTTTTGGGAAAAGTTCTCTTATCACATTAAATGTGATAAGGTTAGAGAGATCAAAGACTTACCTGGATAAATACATCAGAGAGAGAAGGTGATCAGTGAGAGACAGGTCATCGAAGGATCATTTTAAGATCATTGAATATATTTTCTCACTGATGAAGTTTATTCATCAGGGTTCAACATTCCCAGCTCGCTGATAAGCATGTTAAATGTTGTTACATCCAAAGGTTTCGTAAAAAGATCAGTGAGTTGATATTCAGTGGGTACAAAATGAAGTTCAATATCACCGTTCATCACATGATCCCTGATAAAGTGATATCTTATCTCGATGTGCTTGGTTTTGGAGTGTAAAATTGGATTATTTGCAATGGCAATTGCTGAAGTATTGTCGCAGTAGATAGGAATTTTAAATAGTTCTATGTCATAATCCAAGAGTTGATTTCTCATCCAAAGGACTTGAGCACAACAGCTACCTGCAGCAACATACTCAGCTTCTGTAGTTGAAGTGGACACTGAATTTTGTTTTTTACTTGTCCAACTTACTAAGTTACCACCTAGTAATTCACAGCCACCGGTGGTGCTTTTTCTATCTAGTTTACATTACGCTGATTAGATTGAACCCTGAGTCTTTGGAGTACCAAAGACCCAGATTGGGTGTACCCTTAAGGTATCTGAATATTCGCTTTACAGCGGTCAGATGAGAGTCTTTGGGTTCAGCCTAATAACGAGCACATAAGCAAGTAGCATACATGATATCAGGTCGGCTCGCTATTAGGTACAGCAGGGAGCTTATCATTCCTCTATAAAGAGTCACATTGAGAGGTTTTCCAGTTGGATTTTTGTCAAGTGTGAGAGGATGGGGCCATTGGAGTTTTCATAGGAGAACATGATGTAAGTTCAAACTTCATCAGCATATCAAGTACATACTTAACTTGGTTTACGAAAACACCCTTTTCAGATAGCTTAATTTGAAGACCTAGAAAGTATCTTAGTTCACCCATCATAGACATTTGATATTCAGATTTCATGAGTAACTCGAACTTTTTACACATTTTAGGATTGGATGATCCAAAAATGATGTCATCGACATAGATTTGGACAAGAATGATATGACCCTTATGTTTTCTTGAGGAACAGGGTGCTGTCAATCTTACCACGCTCAAAACCTTTATATAAGAGGAAGGTTGACAATGTATCATACCAGGCACGAGGGGACTGTTTTAACCCATAAAGAGCCTTGTTCAACTTATAAACGTGATCACGGTATTTAGGATCAGTGAAGCCGGGAGGTTGAGCAACATAGACTTCTATAGAGAGCTTTCCTTTTAGGAAAGCACATTTGACATCTATTTGAAAAACATTAAAGTATTTATGGGCAGCATATGCTAGAAAGAGTCGAATTGCTTCGAGTCTAGCAACAGGGGAAAATGTTTCATCATAGTTTATGCCCTCTTCTTGTCGGTATCCCTAGGCAACAAGTCTAGCCTTGTTGCGTATTACAGTGCCATGTTCATCCAGTTTGTTACGAAAAATCCATTTAGTTCCAATAACAGTCCTTCTGGGTGGTCTTGAAACAAGTAACCATACATAGTTTCTAATGAACTCAGCGAGTTCATTCTGCATCGAACTAACCTAGTGTAGGTCAAGAAGTGCATCATCTAATTTCTTTGGTTCAATCTCTGAAATAAAATCGACAAAAAGGCAGATATTACCTGATTGATTATGAGTTTTGACACCAGAGTCAAGATTTCCAAGAATTTGATCAATAGGATGACTTTTGGTCCATCGAAGAGCAGGAGGCTGTGGTTCAGCATCAGATAGTTCGATCTCTAAAGAAGAGACTTCAGGGACTGAAGGATTTGTGAGAAGATCTTGTTGAGGAGCAGATTTAGACTGTAAGTGAATATTCAAGTCTTCACTGCTTGTGGGGTTTTAGTTTTAGAGGTAGTGGGGGCAACCTGAGAAATGGGAACTGCGTTGATCACTGAAGGGCTAGGATCAGTAAGTGTGGTTGAGTGATTTTCGAAGCCATCAGGAATGTTCGTTGAGGGAGATGAATCACCAATAGGAGGATCAGGGACTTCAAAATATGAGTCAGCCCACTGATTGATTTCCTCATTTTCATGAACATGAGGAAATGAGGGTCTTGATTCATCAAAATGAACATGGATTGATTCTTCGATGTTCTATCTTCGCTTGTTGAAAACTCGATATGCCTTGGAGATAGAGGAATATCCGAGAAATATTCCATCATCGAATTTAGAATCAAACTTTCCCAGATTATCTTTGTTGTTCCAAATGTAGCAGTTACAACCAAAGATATGAAGGTGTTCGATAGAGGGTTTTCGTTCATGAAAGATTTCATAAGCAGTCTTCTTGAAGTGTTTGACAATCATTGATCTGTTCTGAGTGTAGCACGTTGTGCCATAGCCAATTCATATCAGAAGAGGCTCGTGATACAAAGCACACGTTTTCCTTGGAAGTATTCATGTCTATAGTATAGACATCAAATCTTCGAGCACTGGTGAGAATGACTTTCTTGTGCTTATCCTTGACTTTGCAGTGTTTCTTGGAGAAAGAAACTTTATGATCTTTATCACACAGTTGACTGATGCTAAGAAGATTGTGCATCAGTCCTTCAACATAAGCAACCCGTTTGAATGTGGTTGCTCCATTGGTCAGAGTACCATAGCCACGAGTTTGGCCTTTATCATTTCCGCCAAAGGTCACTGACGGACCTTTTTCTTCATGATAGTCAGTGAGGACAAATTTAAAACCAGTCATGTGTCGAGAGCATCCACTGTCCAAGTACCAGATGCCCTTGTCCTAAAAAATATTAGAGTTTAAGATTTCTTTGGTACCCACATGACTATGGGTCTAGCAGTGCCAGTAGGCTTGGTGTAGTCAATGATCGCCTAGACTGAATTATTAGTTTCAGTGGCTGGAGTCTTAACTGAAGTTTCAGTTTTGACACCCTTCTTTCCTTTAACTGTTTTAACAACTTTGGGAGTTTTCTGTACCTTAGCTGATTTTTTCAGCTTTGGTAGCATCAAACACTTACTCGCAATATACTCATTAAGTCCACAATGATAGAATTTGCGATAAAGAAAGTGTTTAGTGGGGTCCTTAAAGTCTTTATACTTTAAGTGTGCAACACCAGGACCAAGAATTCCTTCAGCATCAGATAGAGGAGGAATAGTTATCTTCTCCTTAGTTTTGGTTTTGAGGTCAACCTTTAGTCTAGGGGTAGGATTTTGAGAAATTCTTTTTACCCATAAGATTGGTGGTCCACTACCTAAAACTAGGGCTGACAATGGATAAGGGTACACTGTTACCCGTTATGTTTTGACCCATTGAATAAGGGTAGGGATAAAGAAAATTTTATCCATTTATCCACTTACCCATTACCCGTTTACCCGTAATTTTAGTGGGTAGGATATGGATAAATGATTTTTTTTCGTTATCCATCACCCACTACCCGTTATGATATATATATATATATACATGTATAACTATATAAAGTTAAATATTTAAATAGTTATATTAATTTTATTATTATTATATTTTATAACGTTGTTGTATGTTAATTTGTATTTTATTTGAATTTTATCAAGTAAAACGCTTTAATAGTCAAAAAATTAAATACACGAAAAATGTTGTCTTATTATTTCTATATTACTTTTAAAATATTTTAATATAAATATGTTTGTAGTAAAATTTAAATGTTTACTAGAACAAATTACATATATAAAAATTATTTATGAACTTATATTTTACTTATATGTTTAAGGTTTAACGATATTATTTATTGATCAAAATAATTTTGTTTGTTTTACCATTACCCATTACCCGTTTCGTTACCCGCTATTTTAAATTAATTGGATAATGGAATAACCCTTACCCTACCCATACCTTACCCATTAATTGCCAGCCCTACCTAAAACCATTAATTTTTTTTGCTTTAGGTTCTTAGTCTTTGAAGGGAGTTCAGCTTTAGTTTTGTCTTTAGCTGAAACACTTTTGCTCTTAGGAGCTCCTTCAGTGTGGGTGGAAGAGGAAGAATATTGGTGATCATTTGGATCAGGGATGCTGGAGACGAACATTCCGAATTTAAGCATGGAACGATCAAGTTTAATACATTCTTTAGAAAATCCAAGATCTGTTCTGATTTTTCCAGATCTCCCTGAAGCAATAATTTCATCAACTTTTCCAGAGGCATCACTCCATCCTTTGATGGTGACTTCTTCAGCATTAAGCTCAGCGAGTGCCTTTTCTTGCTCAGCTATAGCCTGTTCCCTTTCTATACAAAGAAATTGATTTACAAAGACTTGATCTTTTAGGTTTTCTTCAAAAATAGCAAGCTGTTTGATTTTTTCATGACATACCTTAAGTTGTTCACAAAGATCAACGTTAAGTTTTTTAGCTGAAGATTTACCATTTAAGGCATTGTAGAGATTGTTAGCTCCAGTCCTGCAGAGACATGAGAAGTATTGAAAAAGGCTAAGTACAGACTCGACATAGAAGTCTTTACAGAGGCCTTTCAACAGAGGACCAAATGTGCTACATGTAAAAGGTGGCAGAGGCTCTGTGAACCTCCACAGAGCATCTGCAGTCCTAGGCCTCTAATGTATTGAAGATTTAGAAGATTTCAAGTGAGCTGCTCACGTGCTCCTCACGTACATTCGGTTATTAACCGCCTTACTTTCAGCGGCCTTGATTGAGACACGTGTAATGATCTTAGACTTCTAGTTTGTAAGGACTAGTATAAATAGTGCTTCATTTGTAATCTGTAAACAATGCTTTTTGACGATCAATATAATTGAAATACTGTTGAGCGAATTCTCTCTTCATCTTCACACATTAAGTGTGTGTTCTTGGTGTTCTTCATAATTCAGTAACTATTTCTTCAATCATCATCTAATTAGTTTACTGTTTTGTGGGTCACACACATTTGTTTACTCTATTAGTTCTTTCGCCGCATTACTTATATCTTGTGAGTAACATTCGTGTTGATTAGTATCTAGATCATTATTATTTGGGATCACAGAGATCAAGTGTCAGTAAGTCCATTTGAGATAGACTATCAGCAGGGGTTGAAGAGGGAAGTACCTGACTAGAAAAGCTAGTCGTTGTAGGAGTGGATGTTTCAGGTACATCTTTAGGTACCTCTTCGATTTTAGCCATCAGGGCTATTTCGGGGTCATCAATAAGAGCCATCAGGGCGACCTCGGTATCTTCTTCATCTTTTGACTCATCAGAGGAGTCATCAGCCCAGTCATGGTCTTCAGCGACCAAACCTCTACTTTTGCGCCGAGATTTTATCTTTTTGTATTTTTCTTTCAGTCTTTGGTATTTGGGATCTCTTGAAGATGAAGAAGTAGAAGATGATAGGGCAAACTGATTTTTCTTGTATCTGCAATCATNNAGTAGCCTTATCAACAAGTGTTGATTTTGGCTTGTTAGTAATAGCAAGAGGTTTCTTCTTCTGAAAGTTGCTTTTTCTAATAAACCTTCTAAAGGTGTTTGTCAGGAGGGCAAGTGACTCATTTATTTCAGAGTTACTGTCAGACAAAGCATCAAAGTCAGATGGTTCCAACTCTGTATGGTTACAGAAGAGATAGGGACTGAAGGTGGTGATTCAGTGAGTAAGGCAAGGGAAGTGCTCTTAGAATCTTTTATATCTCTTATGAGATTTTTCTTCAGTTTATTCTGTTGTTCACGATTTTGAAGAATACCATACAACTCACTCAGGGTGAGTGTCTTTATGTCTTTGGACATAGTAAGACAGGTGGTGTACATTTCCCAGTATTCAGAGAGAGATTCCATGAACTATGATATGACTTCAGAGTTAGAATACTCAGTACCGATAGTCTTCATGTCGATGAGCAGGCAGTTGAATCGCTGATGGGTCTAAGAAAGAGTTTCACCTTTGATATGAATGAAGCTTTCATACTGACGAACAAGGAAAGCTTCCTTGATTCCATGAGAACAGAAGTGCCCTCATACTGAACACACAGAGTATTCCAGATTTCTTTTGCAGATCGTAAATGACATATAGAATGAAATACATCATCTGGAAGAGACATGGAGATGTGAGACCGAACCTTAGTGTCAATATTGACAAGGTGTTTATCTTCCTCATTCCAATTATGAAGAGGTTTCACAATTTCCCTAGCAGGGATAGCTGCAGTGGTGGTGGTGGCAGGAACATCAAGTACTGTTTGTGTGGGGATATAAGGTCTATTTTCCAAGAAATACGGAATTTGAGGTTCTGATCCAACAAGGATAGTTCCATCCTGGTTTCCAGAGAGGGAAGTTGTCCTTATTGAACTTGGGAGGTTTGGAAAGAAATCCAGTATCAAAGTAGTTATCCTTACCAGCTTGAAGAGCCTTGAAAGGTAGGATTAAGGATCACAAGGATTTTCTTAAAGAAGAAAGAGCTTGAATCTGCTCTGATACCACGTATTGGTCCCAAGGGGGTGACCTTCAAGTTGTAAGGATTGTAAAAAGGGGGTTGAATACAATCACATACTATTTTTCACTTTTAAATTCTTTGTATTAAACAAACTGAATTTACAAGATTGTTGCGGAATAGATAAGGTAGAACCTAATTTAAACAATCTAAAGTTTACAATACTTTCACTATGCAATAGTGAGTAAGAAAAGAAAGAAAGAACTTAGAAGAATATAGAGGTGTGAAGGATTTTGGGATAATAGATTGAGGAAGAAGAGTATTTGAAGAATACTTCTTCACGTCAATTTATACCCCATGCATTAAATGCATGGCAGAATCACCTTTTACACGTGTTGTGTGTTGGGTGGTCGAATGGTACTATTTACTATAAACAAATACCTATGCGTGTATGAGCATAAGGGTGCTTAAAGTGAACAGTTGCCTTATGGGCTGATAAGTACGGAGGAAACAGTAAAGTGACTGTCCTTTTGTACTATGTGTCAGAAAGCCGTGTAATCCTTTTGTAGATTAGTTAATAAGACAAGTTTTAATCTTCAGGATCAAGGTACCGATCTGCGAGCAGTAACTGATGATGATCAGTGGTCGCTGTATCTTGAGTTCTTCAGATCGTTAGTAATGTGGTGGACAGGTTGCTATCACTAAATCCGTCTTCAGATCACAAGCAGCGGTGTCCCTATCATCAGCTAATTCTTCGACTTCGCTGATGGTTCTTTGAGCATGACTTCTTTGTCTTCAGGGAATGTCTTGCTGATGATCACTTTCAGTGATCACTATCCCTGATAGAGTTTGTAAGTTCTAATGCATGAATGAATAGAAAGATCAATGAACAGACTCAGTGATAATTCCTCAAGCTGTAATAAAAGGAAAGTATTTAAACACTAAGTATAAGATGAGGATCATTATCATTTTATCAGGTCTTAGGAGAACTGGATCAACACAAAAGTTACAAAAAAGGTAACACCCTAGGCAATTTATACAATGGATACAAGGAAAGGGAAAAAGGCCTAAAGCCCATGGGCTTGTACATATATACATCTAACAATCAGGGTTCTTCAAACTGTTGTTGAACAAATTTTAAATTGTTTCTATACGATTAGGGTTCTCCAAATTGTTGTTATACCAAACTTAATTAGGGTTCTCTGGTAAGTTTCGATTAGCCTTTGTTCAATGTTGTTCTTCTCAGTTTAATTGTGTGTGGCCCATTTGACGCTTCTTTGATTTGGTTGTTCGTCCTTTGCGTTGTTAGGATGGAATCTTAACTATAAATCAAAGTACCCCTTTAGTTGAATTTGTATATGAGTTTGCTTGAGTTTCTTTATTTGAATTGCTCTAAACTTCAACTCCGATCGAGTGTTGTATATCTATGTGTTGTATTTTTATCTCCATTATCTGCAATCTTGAAGTCCTAAAACTCCCAAGAACTCTCATCACAAACAAGATTAAGGTAATTTTTTCTTCTTAAAAAGTTTGGTGCTAATGTATTGTGTCAATAGCGGGAAAGTTGCTCTCGATTTGCTTTAATTACCACACAGTTTTGATACCTACTTGATGGACACTCATATGCCGCAAATGGAAGAGTACATTTTCTTGAATGGTAATCGAGTTAGCGAAGACATTTTGACAATTAGCAAAGACAAAAGTCGTCTCTATAGCTAGCATGTCTTATAGTGTTATGGCAATCGGCTTATGTGCTATGATTGTGTGACTAAATTTCAGTTTTAAGGCCACACGTCTTATTCGGTTTGATGGAAAGCTAGGCGAACAAGCAACATACAAGTGGCTCGATGGAAGGGTCGTGTGACAGTTCGACCACCAAGTGGCATTTGCCGATACTTGCCATGACCGTCGATGTGAATAATGTGATCCATGTGACATATGAAGAATGTCAGAAGAGCATAATGGATGACTATATATCAAAGCCGTTTCAGGAAGAACATCTTTATCAAACATTTGCCAAGTTCTTCGAATCTAAACCGACCATCGGAGGTATAACCCTAACCAATTTTCGATCTAACTTAATTAGCTTCTCGACAACACGCATACTACTTCACAAATTATGTTTTTCTTCCAACTTTCATAAAATTCTCTTCGTTTTTTCGTGTTAAGTTGGTTCGGTAGATCTTTGTTGACAAACCCTTCTTGAAATTTGTATCTTTTTTGTTTGTTTTCTTTGATTTCTATGTTGTTGTATGTATTTCTTTGATTTCTATTTGTGGATGCAAGGGCTAATACATGCATTATTTTTTCAATTTCTTGCCCCAACCAAGGCATGTAGTGTGTAACACCCAAAATTTCGATAAGTAAAAGTCACCCCGTGTTCATTGGTGGATTCTAGATTACAGATTTTTGTATTAGAAAAATTATTTCTATGCTAATAGAGAGTGTTCCGTACGAGAAAAGTCTGATTTTGAGGCTCGGTATGGGTTTGACTACAATGCCACATGACTATTTGACAAAATGGTTGTAGCCTGACATTATGGCATGAGCAAATCAGAGTCTATATGCCCTTGGCAACTATGACAAGCGACAATCCCATGTCATAGTTGCATGGCATTGTTGTGTGGGTCAAATTAAGGTTTTGGAAAATGATTCTAAGAACTTAAATATGTATGTTTACCTGTGGCAATTTACGAATCTAGGATTTGAAAGATTTTTCTTGAAGATCCATGTTTATTCATGGAAGCTCAAGCTTGGGGTAAAATGTAGATTTAGTCTAAATCTAGCAAGGTGAGCTCAATTTGTTTTGTGAAAACTATGTGCATGCCAATGCGTATATTGAAGTCTTAATGTGTTATACTTGGTATTTATCAAATGTGTTGAGTATTTGGTAAATTTTGCATATTTGGTTAATTTGAGATTAATACATATTGTAAAATGTCTAGATGTGGGTTTGTGGACAGTTTGACAAATAAATCTCAAGAACGTGTTCTTCTACTCATTTATCGTATAAATGGAGATTATTTGGTGTTAAATGCTTTTTAGTGTACTTGATTTTATAAGCCGCTTGGAAATACATGTTTTTGTGTTATGAGGCATTTTGGGGAAAAGTTTGATTTCATTCAGAGAATGTTTTAACCAACCAAAGTTAGGTTTTTAATTTTAACGTGCCTTTAGAGCATGGTTTGCATAAACGTGGTTTAAATGCATTTTATCACGAGTTTTTGACTTTATTGAGTAGTCAAGTCGAGTCGCTGAGCTTTTGGCTCGTTTTTAACCAGGTTGGGTCTTTGGGGACATTTGTTCATTTTTAATAGCCCGATGTGGAGTTTTGTGTATGATTTGCATTTATTGCATCTTATTTGAAAACTACAAGTTTGGTTAATTGCGATGGTCACTCAATTTGGAGTCATGTAGTTTAGACTGTAATACATTGGATCCATAGGCATGAAAGTCAGTCTTTGTTGGTTTGGGATAGGTTAACTTGTGGTCCACTAGCAAGTATACAATAATTGATATTGACGTCCTTGAGATGGAACTAGTTAGCTTTGATATGCAATAAGGTTCTATGAACCCTTGAGGTGTAACTTTACGGAGTAGAAAATGAAGGCGTGGAACGGTTTGAGGTTGTGATAAGTACAACTCGACGGAGTAGGCAATATGACATGTGCACTAAAACCGGAACCTGGGGAGTAATTCTAATAACATCATTAGGTGACTCAACTCACGTGTACTTTATCACTTTGATGGAAATGAGTCTCCTTTGTCTGTCAAGAGTTATTTTTTGTTTTTGTGTTCCGGTATGTAACCTTTGGGTTTTGAGTTTTATCCTGTGTTGTATTTGATGGAAACTCGGGACATGCTCTAGTGAGTTTATGCTTTTTCTTTCATTTAGATTTGAAGTGCAAGTAAGATGTTTTTTTATAAATATTTATATACAGTCATGAAGATTTTTCCTATTAAAAAACTGGTGTCATACAAGAAACAGGGGTCGTTTGTCAATTGAATCACTGTTTTTAGATAGGTTCATCTAGGCTTCGCCTAGACTACATCCTTGGCAATATAGAACTGAAAGAAAATTCGGCCGTCTGAGACTAAGCCTGGCCACAAGATGCGCACGAAGGGATTTGAACCTGGGGTGAATGGGATACCATCCACATCCCCCACAGGTCTTACCGCTACGCCACAAGCCTTGTGGTTAATTGAATAACTGTTACTTTAGACATGTTTCCATTCTCTATCAAGTATATTTTCTATAGTGGGTTTTGCACACAAGTTTGCCCTCACATGACTACTTTGAAAGGTACCATCTCATGACAAGTAGATGGAAATGGAATACCAGTTTGGCAACATTAAACAGTCAAGACATTTAAAGAGCAACGACAAGAGAGAAGGTGGGAGAGATTTATTTTTGTAAATTTAGTTCTTAGTTACATGAAGAGATAGAAGGTTCTTTTATTTATCAAATGTAGTTCCATATTTGAATTTGGTGTGCAAGCATAAAACCATCCTTACCCGTAAACTCTCAACCCAATCGACACATTAGCGTCACATAAGCTTTTCACTATCTTACCCAAACCAAGCCAACCTAACCCAATCCATCCACAATGGTAGACTATCAACCCAATCTAAATAGTTAAAATAAAAAAAAGAGAGAGAGATAGAGAGAAAGGAGAGAGAGGGTGGGG
>LUCG01000471.1:0-10757 GCA_001633085.1 Carthamus tinctorius | reverse complement strand
TTTCATGGTAACATGTGTACAAATCAGATAGTTAGTTACCCTTATAAGTCATAAACCCATTTTTAGAATAGAGAGTAACGATTAAAGTATCGTTTTTCTTTGAAGATTATGATTCTCAAGGAGACTTTTGGTTAATTTGATTGAAATTGCAAAACTTTAAAAATCAATGACAAGTGACAAATAGTTGAGGGACTAGTTTTGTACTTTCTCTAAAAATTTAACTTTATTTTGCCACCCCATTCCTGCCAAAACAGAAACCGTCGGACTTCCAGTCATCGCCGAGTCCCACGGCGGCAAACCACCGTCTTCTATGCTCCATAAACCCTAAATTCAGGTAATCTCTGAAGCTCTCTTTTCATTATATATGTCCGATTTTGAATCCTAGCTTGCAATACGATCTCCAACTTATGCACATTTACCTTTTCTCCACTGGAATTTTCCAAAAACTTGCTGTTATTAGCTTACGATGATCTTCCTTTGAGTTCTTAAGCATGAGGCATGCAAATGCGTTATGGTGAAGTTTTTTTTGTGGTTAATGTGTTATCTTCGAGTTCTTAGTTTTTTCGAGATCAGTAGTATAAGCATCTGATTTTGTGTTTATTGAGTTCATCCTCGTTATCACGATGTTATAAGCCCTATAATTTACTGTAGTATGTGATTTCTGGATTTCAGTTTCATAAGGAATGAGATTTTGTGTGTGAATCCATTGTTGGCTTGAAGTTGGGGGAAATTTAAAAAAAATGGCGTCTCTTTTAGCCTCATCAGCAGTACGAACAGCTGGATCAAATAATTTATTAATTGATTTCACTAGTTTTAATAGATAATTCCATGTGAGAATCTCCAAAAGATTTGCTAAAATAGAAAAAAAATGGGTGTTTGTTCTCTAAACTTCTTTTTCAACAGCATTGCTATCTTGTTCTCTTTAATAGGAAAAACTTGATGGAAGAGAGAGAAATGATTATTTTATTTAATCCTAAGAATGAGGTTGACTCTCTGTCATTTTATATTTAGTTTTTTTAGTGCATTGGGATGGTAAATAATAAAATATTATAATAATATACTTTGGGTTAAAATCTCTAAAATAGAGAATCCGTTGGAGTTGAGTGTAAGGCTATGCGTAGCAGAACCCTCCCCGCGCTCCCAACCCCACTGCCACATCAGCTTTTTCATAAACCCACAATAAGCCCTCTGAAGCCCTCTCTGATNCACACACACAACACCGTGGGCAGGCGGTGGGGGAAACCGGCGGAGCCCGAGCCCCCCAGCCCGCCGGTGGCGTTGCCGAGCCCGCCAGCCCGCCGACTACCAACCCGCCCAACCTACACTATTGATACGCACGGCCTAATACTTTTTAGAGATTTGAACATTTGATTCTCTATTTTAGAAAAAATATAGAAAACCTGTTGGAGATGCTCTGATGTCATAAATCATTTCAACTTGCTTATAGTAGTATGGGAGCAATCAATCATAGAGTTCTTTCACATAATGCATATGCGTGTTTTACATGAGTCATTTGCTTTCTAATCCTTGTTTGTTCATGTTGTGAAGATAGGTTTATGGATTCAGTCCATGGTGTATTCTGTATTGTGGTCAGCCTAATGCTGTAGACCTTTCTCTTTGGGTGTAGTGAAGTTTCACACAAGTGAAGTGGGCCCTACAGTGATGATGTGATGCCACGTCATCACTGAAAGTTTCTGCATGAGAAAATATGCATGTGCTTTGAGAAACAAGTCTAGGATTCTCTTATCTGCTTGTGTAAATGTTTCCTATAATGATCATGTACAAATGTGTTTAAAAATCTTTTGTAGGCATAAAAGTGTGGTGACATTACATGGATTCTTCAGATGACGAGAGAGCAACTCTTCTAAACATCATATCAGATTACTATTTCGTGGGTGCGGAGGATGAACCCATTTCGTTTGCAGAGTTACCTATCCAATGGGGTGAGAGTTCAGATGACAATAAGAGCCAGATTTTTGTGAGGGGCACTACTGATGATGGTCTTCAAAAGCTATATAAGCCAGTGAAGGCATGGAAATGTAATCTTTTGAAAGCAAAGCCAGAGATATCAGTGCTTTCTAGAGATAACAATTGGATCAAGCTTCAAAAACCCAAGAAGAGTTATGAAAACATGATAAGGACAATCTTGATCACTGTGCGTTGTCTTCATTTCGTTAGGAGAAAACCTGAAGCATCTGGCAAATCTCTTTGGGATCATCTGTGTAAAGTATTCAGGTATATGTGTATTTCATCGCGATTGGACTTCCATTATCATTTGTATGTGTTTGTTGTAACGATATTTCCAATTTTTAGCTTGTATGACATTAGGCCTTCAGAGAATGATCTGGTAGATCATCTCAGCTTCATCAGCGAAGCTGTGAAAAGGGACGAAACATTAGGAAAATCCAAGGTTTGTCTTGCTATTCTTGGAGTTGTGGACTAATATGCATGTGAAATACGTTTAAATATCTAATGATGCTTGAAACTATTAAAGGTTCAGTTTTTCTCTTCGTTACTGATGGTCCAAAGTCTAAGTTTTAATCATTTTGGTTTCCCTACCTATATATTGTTTGAAATGGGCTGTGAGGATCTATGGTGTTGATTAGAAATCACATCCCATGTGGAACAAATTACTAGGAAAGGTTATGGAGGAATGTTTTCTAATAATATCTTTCATCAAATAAGGACATGCTTTTTGCTTTCATGTAGATATCTAATACATTTGAACTTTAGTTGGGAGGGACAATGGGATTTCATGGGTATATTTAATACATTTGAACTTGCAAGATTTGGCATACCCTTCTTCTCTCTTGGCTACTTCCTTTTAAAAAAAAAATCTTTTAGCAGTATAGGCCAACTCATATCACAATAAAGATGGTTGTACCTGTATTACTTCTAGATTGGGTAACAACTAGGAAGGATATAGTACAACATATTAATATCAATTACTCTTATTGGATTTATGGGTACTCATTTAGTTCCCTTGCCCCATCTATTAGCCATATAGATAGAATTTTGAGGAATGCTATTCTTTAAGTAATATGGGCAAAGAATTATCATATTACGTAGGAGTTATAGGCATCGGTTGAAACAATATTTCCCTAATATTAACTAAGGAAATTGTGTTGTAATATATGTATTACATTGTTTATGATGCACCAAGGATTGGAGCACAATGGAACACACGAGTATTGAGAAACCCCCCATGCATTTGGCTATCTCTCTATGTTTTGCTGCTGCCACTTGATTGCAGCCCATCCTTCCATGCTGCCACTTGATTTTCAAAATGCAGTCTCTTTCTATGCTGCTACTTCATTTTGAATTAGATGAAAACATCTATATCTTTTTCTTTGTGCTTTTAAGCCTCACTTCTTAAGCCATTTCCACCAGGAAGTTCAGACGCCAATTTTCTTCCTCATCCCAAAAATCAAACACCCAAACACCTTTCTTCCACCTCTTTGTTTATTTTGTAGCCTTACCTCTTAATATCTAAGAACAATATACAAAAGTAAACAAATGGTCTCGTTCCTTGATATCAACTATAGTGAAGTAGAAATTCCATAGTTTGGTTGGTTAAATATGCCTGCATCTCAGTCTTGGTTTAAGTTTTGCTTTTAATATCAATAAGTGCAACAGTTTTTGGCTTCATTTCTAGAGAAGAAACCCAGAAAGAGGAAAGCTTTTGATGAGGTACAATCTGACTTCTGGACTTGGTTTCTCGCTCCTACTCTCTTCTTTGATTCAACATTTGACATTGTGCAAAACATTTGCTTTGCAGAATGCTGAAGTTGCTATGAAACCTAGCTTTATAGTTGATGATATGAATGATGAATGTGAGGATGAGGGACTCATCGTAGAAGCATGCGAAGAGAGTGAGTCTGATGATGAGGACGATGGTTTTGAAACAGTTTGTGCAATCTGTGATGATGGCGGTGATCTTACCTGGTAATATTGTTGCTTTTTGCATGTAAACGTGTTTTGGTTTCCTTTAAACTAATGATGGGAAGCGGCTGTTCAAAGTCTTCAATTTGGATGTTCTAATGATGTATTTTGCTATGTAATACAGTTGTGAAGGGAAATGTTTAAGGTCATTTCATGCAACCATTGAATCTGGAGACTCCAGATGTGAATCTCTAGGTCTACGTCCTGAAGTAGTGCAGGTGTTTCACCATTTATGATTCAGATGATGTTTATCGACTTTTAAATTTCGTATTTTTCATTTCTTCGTTTCATCTATTCAAGGTTTCTATTGTTTGTGCATAACTTACCTTTAGATGCATACTATCTGAATTTCTTTTGCAGAGATCACGACTTTTTCTTTGCCCAAACTGTACTCATAAACAACACCAATGCTTTATTTGCGGTGAATTGGGGTCTTCCGATAGATCTTCTGCTGCAGAGGTGCCGATTTTACTGAATACTTTTGCACTTCTTTTCATTGTCAATTGATGAGCTTTAGAAAATATTTTGACTGTTAACTGTTAAGGTAACTCGAATATAATTGACTGAGGTTTTATGTAGGTTTTTTGCTGTAGTTCTGCCACCTGTGGTCATTTTTATCACCCAAAGTGTGTTGCAAACCTGCTTCATGAGGAAGATGATGC
Organism: Carthamus tinctorius; assembly: GCA_001633085.1. Classification (NCBI taxonomy): domain Eukaryota; kingdom Viridiplantae; phylum Streptophyta; class Magnoliopsida; order Asterales; family Asteraceae; genus Carthamus; species Carthamus tinctorius. The sequence goes on along the minus strand of LUCG01000471.1, from coordinate 6,153 downwards.
TGCAGCACAAGACCTTCAAGAAAAAATTGTTGCTGGTGAGCCATTTACATGTCCTGCCCACAAATGCCATAAATGTAAAAAGGGAGAGGATGAGACAGTGGAAGCCTTGCAATTTGCTATTTGCAGGCGGTGTCCGAGGTCATACCACAGGAAATGCTTGCCCAGGTTCTCTTTGTGTTCTATGCGGCATATTTCTTTTTGAAAAATTTCCCTCTAATTAAATCTGATTGCAGTTATAAATGCATCATTACATAGTTGGTTTTTGGTCTTTCTGCAGCCAGATTGTGTTCTGGAGTGAAGATAATGACGAAGACGTTAAAGCAAGGGCATGGAACGGTCTTTTGCCTAAATCGCGTGCATTACTATATTGTTTGTAAGTCAGAGATACCTTGTTTCGGCCAAGCTTGTAAGCAATTAACTAACTTATTTTTCCGGTATTTGTCAGAAAGCATAAGATCAGTGCTGAACGTGACACTCCCTTGAGGAAGTTAAAGTTTCCTGATATTGGCTATAACAAGAAGCAATCAATACAACCATTGGCAAGCAAAAAGAAAGTTGCGTATTCAGACTACATGTTTCAGAAGGGGTCTTTTTCAAAGTCTAGGACAAGAGTTGAAAAGTCGCCTTCACCTGTTAGGAGAGCAGTAGATTCTTCCAAAAAGAGAGTCACGATGTCATCTGGGCCAGAATCTTTGAAGAGGCAGAGAGTAATGGACGACTCTAAGAAGCCATTAATGAGGAATTCATCGATGAAAGCTGGCAGGCTCAACTTGGATGATAACGGGCCTTCATTAGGGAGTAGATGGTATGAAGATATAATCAACGAAAATGAACCAAGTAAGTTTAAAAAGGATCACATTTCGGTTGATGAAAATGAGCAAACCCCAAGAGCCAGACCTCGGAAGACTAAAAACAGAAGTTTGCCTCCTCTGGATGCCGATTCACGGGAGAAGTGGGATCCTACTCTCTCTCTCTCTCTCTCTCTCATTCTCTCTCTTATTGAACTGGCTGTGAACTATGAAATGTGATTGCAGAATACTGGCATTGATGAAGGATGCAGCTTCCTCTGTTTCACTGGAGAACGTAATAAAGCATCATTTACAAAACTTACCATCAACACATGCAACTTTATCCAATGTGGACAAATCCATTATCTTGGCCAGGGTAGAAGGCTCCGTGGAGGTATCTTTTGGGGTTCAGTTTTGCTTTCTGTTTCTAGGAAAAATGATAAATGCTTCTACAATCGTAGTTTACTTTGCTTTGGCACAGGCTGTTCGCTTGGCTTTGAAAAAACTAGACGAAGGATCTAGTATTGAGGACGCAATAGCTGTTTGTGAGCCTAGTGTTCTTCATCAACTACCAAGGTGGAAGGTACATGCCAGCATGATCTGATTTCTTCTCTGTAACATCTCAGGCCAACCGTACCAGATATTGTCCGCCTTCTCCACATACATGGACTCACGGTTTTAAAACAAGTCTGATATAAGGCAACCTTGGTTCCCCATAAACCAATGTGGGAGCCCAATGTCGGCACACTAGTCCGGTTCCTGGCTCTGATACCATCTGTAACATCTCAAGCAAACCGTACCAGATATTGTCCGCTAGAAGTTATTCTTTTAATTGTAATCTACTGCTTGGAATTGTATAGATTTATCGATATGGTTTCTGATCATTGTTTGTGATGTAGGATAAGCTCAAAGTGTATCTGGCACCTTTTCTGTATGGAATGCGATATACGTCCTTTGGTCGCCATTTTACGAAACCAGACAAGCTGGAAGAGGTGATCACGTTGTTGATCTACTTAACTCATCTTTGAATGCATTTGTTTGTAACTCATCTTCGGATCAACATGCTTTCTTCAATTAAATAGGCTTTTTTCCTTAACCATAGATCATATACATTGGTGGTATAGTCTTTCTATGCTCTTTTCCACCAAAGCCTCATAATTGCTGCCCTCTAACATCTTGATGTATTTCATATTGTGCGTGCTTGTGTTTGTTTTGCATTTTTCATCCAAGATGCATGTTTGTGTTTATGTTTGATAATTTCTTCTTTCATGTTTCATTACCTTGGATCTGAAACTTCCTGCAAGTATGATCCTAAGTTTATGTTGCTCTTTTTGTGATTTTAAAACATGCAGATTGTCGACAGACTTCGTTGGTATGTTGAAAATGGTGATACGGTAAGAATTATTTCCATAACCCACCAAGAAAATGATGATTTTGTTACATAATATGCATTGATGTTTTCAAGTATAAAGTAAGTTTTTTTTTGTTAAGAGGATATATGAATTTGTTAAAGTTTCGGTGAAAGTTCATCTACCTTTAACTATCTTTATTTAGTTATTTTTATCATGACCGAAACTTTAACAAATTCATGCATGTGAAAGTAATTAAATGTACGTAGAAGTTTGTGAAGGTGAAGATAAAGGTAGTTGAAGTTACATAAAAAAACTCAACTCTCTCTTCTTTTCCTTTACAGATAGTTGATTTTTGCTGTGGAGCAAATGACTTTAGTTGTCTCTTGAAAAAGCGACTTGATGAGATGGGGAAAAGTTGCTACTATAAAAATTTTGACATTGCCCGACCAAAGGTGAGCATTTTCTTCATTCAAGTTAATGGTTGTAGGTTAAGCATGCTTATTTGTATCCAATCAGATGGTCCATTTTTCTTTTTCGGATCTCCTAAAAGAAAACTTTGACTGTGAAAGGTATTGATTGCATCTTTGTTGGGTATGCCGAGCATTCCAAGGCTTATAGGTTCTATGTTATTGAACCTAATGATTCTATACAGAACTGTATTTTCTATTTTGGAAAAAATTCAGAGACGGGATATTATGATTCTTACTTTATGGATTCAGAATGATTTTTGCTTCGAGAAAAGGGATTGGATGAAGGTTCTTCCAAAGGAATTGCCTAATGGATCAAATTTGGTGAGTAGATCATGAGACTCAATTTTGCTTCAACTTTTGAACTCACTCAACATCTATTTTGCTTCTTGCTTTTTATCTTTTATAATATCTCTCAAGTAGATCATGGGACTAAACCCTCCATTCGGGAAGAATGCCTCTCTTGCAAACCGTTTTATAGATCAGGCGCTTCGGTTTGAGCCCAAGCTTGTTATTCTTATTGTTCCCCCAGAGACTAAAAGGTATTATTTCTCTCGCTCGCTCTATAAATAGACACACACTCGCGCATGTGTCCCAAAACAAATGTCCACAATAAAAAAGGTATATTTTTTTAATGTGTAATTATTACACTTTTTAATCAACTAAATGACAAATTTACCCTTCATAATAGAGTGTAATGAATTTTATCATCTCATAATCAAGGATAGATCCACTGCAAAATAATTGGGTTAATAGGACGCCAAAAGTTTCTTAGGGTCCTAATAGACCGCTTTATAAGACTTAATTTAATAGACCAAAAAGATAAAGTGTTCTATTTGAAGGTATTGAAACAAGTTTATATGGACGTTTTTGGGCGTCGTAACCAGTTTTTTAGGACATTTTTGTATTAAAAGACGTCGTATTAGCTTTTATAGGATCCTATTTGAAAAAGGGTCCTATAAAAACAAGTGTCCCTAACCACAAGGCTTGTGGCGTACTGGTTAAGGTTTGTGGGAGATGTGGCTAGTTACCCATCTACCCAGTGTTCGAATCCAGGTGGGGATTTTCTCCGGGCTGCATGTCTAGCAGTCAAGCATTGCCGGGATTAGTCTAGGTCACGGTCTAGGATACCCTTAAAAAAACAGGTCTCCCATAAAAAGATCGGTTTATAGGACACTTTCTCAAATGTGTCCTATAAAATAGCTATTTGACACTGGGTATTAAAAGTGTCCTAAAAAAACTTGGTAAGACACCCAAAAGCATTCTATAAACTTATTACAATGTCTTTAGATACGACACTATATTTTGGTTCTATAAAATAAGTCTTACAAAGCAGTCTATTAGAAGGCCTAAATTGGTGGCATATTATAAACCCGATTTTGTCACAGTGAGAATGGGAAAGTAGGCAACAACCTTTTAAAAATAGACACTTATTTTGGAACAGATGGAGAATCCACCTATCTATTTATGCATTTGCGTCTAAATACTCGTATCTAACCAGGTTAGACCGTGTAAAGATAAGAACCCCGTATGATCTGGTTTGGGTGGATGCCAATTTGCTAGCTGGGAAGGTACATTTTGTAGTCCACTTTCTGTGGAATATCGTTTTAGACGACTTGGTGACTTAAAAATTGTCGTTTTTTCTCCTGTCTAGTCATTTTATCTCCCTGGATCCATCAATGCCAACAATAAACAAGTGGGTCAATGGAACAACACACCACCACCACTCTATCTTTGGAGTCGTTCAGATTGCACGAGTAAATATTTAGCCGTTGCTCAAAAGCATGGCCATGTATCCAACCAACCGGCATTTGATGAAAACAAGGGAAGGTATAAATCGTATGCACATTGCAACGTTGCCGCTAGGGACCCGTGTGTAGGTGCAGCGTGTGGGCGGCCAGATGGCGGCGGTTTTGTGAGTCGTGATTATAGAATCAGAAGACCGGATGATATTCAGATTTCCGGGCATGAAAAGGATGGTTACGGTAGACAGGCTTGTATTGAGAATGTCGAAAAGTATGGAATGGATCCTTCTGTTGGGGTGCATATGGATTCTTCCGGTTTTACCCCTGGCCCGTACCACGGTTTTCCTCAGCAAAGCTGGTCGGGCGGGTGGCTGAACGAGTGAATGAAGATTGGCAGGTTCTATTTGACTTCAGCTTCTAATCTCCATGTAGTTATATATGGGGGTTTTCTTTTTAAAGATGAAACTTATAGGTTTACATCTTTGCTTCAGTGGACAGTAATGTGTTTGTTTTGAGTTCCCATTCATATTTAGACAAAGCAACAAACCCTGTACATACTACTGATGATGTATGCAGACTTGACTTCTATCTTAAATGGTAACGATTGGTTTTCGTATCGAATGTGAATTTAATCACTGTTTTCCATTTGCAGTCTTGGATTTTTTGTGAACCCTAAAGAAATGGCTAAGATGGTAAAATTTTTAACTGTTTGATTAAAAAAATTCATTAATTGAGCATGACAAGGACTACAATCTTAGCTGGTAAGATTGTGGTTAATGCTTACCAACACTCCATTCTAATGGAAATATTACCTGATAAGGTAAATAAAGGTGGTGAATTTAACGCTTACCCAATAACCATTTGGTAAAAGAAACTCTAATAAGAGTGGAATTTGGCTCATTCTTTGAGTTCTCGTCTCTGAATTCCACAAATAGCGGAATATAAATTTCTTAGGTCCTATCATGTCCGGATTCAACATATGTGGCTGAAAATGGGTTCAACGGTTGGCAAATTAGGTTTGGTTGAGCTAGCAGTTAGGCTAACCCAATTTCAACCCTCTTAATTAACAGATTAACGATTTAGCACGTTGAGTTTAATTGGGCTGCTAACAGGTTGAGTACACCCTTACGAACAGTTAACAACGAAAAAAAGATTACAAACCGAAACTTTCACTTGTTGATTCTAGCGAACGTTCTTTTATACATCTAAAAAAATTTCACCTTTGCTCATCAAGTTTCTGCAACAATTACCGAAAGAAAAAAAGGAGAGAAAGAAAAGCCATAGATAACATTAAAGAAGGTGGAACAAACTTCTTTTTCTTGGGAAGCCGGTAAAACGAAGAGTTTCCTAGATCGCGATTCGGTGGACCGATCAGAAGAAAAGTTTCCTAGAGCGAGACGGAGTGGGAGAAGGTGTGGTCAACGGGATCGACGGCTGTGTGGTTTCTTGATTTCTATCGACGAGTTTTGCTCCCTTCGGGTCGGACAGGAGAGATTTCTGAAAAGATTGTGCAAACCCTGTAGCAACGATCGTCACATGTATCTCACCGTTGTATCTCTCGTCCACAACCGCCCCGAATATAATGTTTGCCGATGGATCCGCCAGACTTGTTACCACCTGAGATAATATGCAAACAAACCCCATTAAAATATGTGTGTGTGTGTGTGNGCGAGAAACATAACTTTTTAAGAAAAAACGAGGAGCAATCTTAACCACTCATCCGGTCAACAAAGGTGTATTTGACCGTGGTCCCCCTTTAATAATCTCTACCCTCCCATGAATTGCGTCAATCCTCCGTGAT
>LUCG01000466.1:0-14625 GCA_001633085.1 Carthamus tinctorius | reverse complement strand
ATATATATATATATATATATATAGTGGTAATCATTTGCAACCTATGACATTCTATCAAATTCTATGAAACATTTACATATTTAATATGAAATATATGGAAAGTCCATGATTATGGAAATGTTTCATAGAATTTTATAGAATTTCATAGGTTTGCATGGGTTTCACGTTAAATATGTGTTGCAAAATATGGAGACTCTATATGTATACACAATATTTAGGAAACTCAAATCTTTATTTAATATATATACCAAAATTGATTTTCACCTATATATACACATATTCCGATCCATATATATATATAATTAATTTTAATTAAATAAATATTCACTAAATAAATTAATTTATTTAACTAAAATAACTCAAATCTTATATATTGATTTAACTAATAACTATATAAACCTATTAGTTATTCATTTCACAAAACATTTTAGAGTTTAAACCTAAACTCATAACTTGATTTATACTAATTATTATAAATCCAGTTCTCCAATGGGGTAACTTACTTCTTGAATTATAGGTCCTCACAGATGTGAGTCTTGAGTGTTTTATAACGTTGGTTGTGATGATCATTGGTTTGCTACTGTGCACCCATATCACTAGCATCACATACCCAGCTACACTTATATCACCTAGTTAAGAAATTATAACAAATGTCAAAATTAATGACTACATGGAAATGACCACATGATAAATACTTGTGACAATCATATAACATCCAATGCGGTGTTATCATAGCGAATCATGTTTGATACTTAAGGTTCGTATTTTGTATTCTTAAGAGAATTCTATACATTGATATAGATCTCTACAAACGCTAGCCATTATTGTATTACTCCAACTTAGGTCTGAAGTAATAAATTTAGAATACATTATTAAAGTTATTATTAAGTATAATTTATAACATATTACAACTTATAAACGTAACAACTAGGAAATGGTAATTATTTATCGATATATATCATGACAAAACGTCCCAACAAACAGTGGTCCTATAACTTGTTTTTGGACATACATTAACAACTTATTCCTAAACTTATGATGCATTGGCATACCGTTTCAAGTACAATTTACATTTTTACGTTTTTGAAATGCAATGTTTTGTTACGAATTTTAGAATTTACTATCTTAAGAGAATTAATTAATAGGATGGTAACATGTTGTAATATGCTAAATTTTCATTTAAAAACCTCACCAGTCGTCATAAAAGAAAAAGCTTGTTTCAACTTCATCTTTTTATTCTTTATTGACGACCTCATCACCATCAACAACATTACCACTATTGTCATCCTCCAGCCCCTTTTGCTCGCACCATCACCATGTGTCTACCCATTGCATTCCTTTACAAATAAACTCCTATTCTTGTTAATAACATATATGACTCACCAAATTTTGGGTGTTATTTATTTTATCAACTAGATTCAATTCGTAGATAAATCTTTGGTCTTGATAGATGAACATTCACACTTCAGTATTTTGTGTTTTCTCTTTTCAGTTTGACAGTTTTGACATCGAGTGGATTTTGAAATTTCTTTTTATCATTGAATGTATAGTTTTGATGGTATAGACATTAATGAAGGGACAAAGATATAGGAATGTGTTGGTCTCATAAGGGTCATTCAAGTAACTCTAGTTTGTAGAAGGGGGCGAGTGTAATACAAACTATACCACAATGATATACATTTCAAATTATTTTGATGTTTATTGATAAGGTAATCAAAAACAAAATTTACAAGATTGTTACAGAATAAAAATAGAATAAATCAAAACTAAACAATCTTAAGAACGATAAGCTTTTACTTTTCTTTGCAAGAATAGCTAGCAAAAAACACTAAGGGTGCGTTTGGTATGCTGGACAGGATGGGACGGGACAGGACAGAACAGGCTTGTCCCATGTTTGGCAGACATTTATGTGAGACACACCAGAACTAAGTAGAACAAGAGTGGGATGAGCCTGTCCCATCCTACCTCTTGGAACTAAGTAGAACAGAGTCAGATTTACCATTATGCCCTTCAAAATGCAGATTGATTTTCTCTTTCTTTATAATTTCCTCACACTTAGGGGTGAACAAAACTTGACCAAATCCGAAAAACCGAAAATCCGATTCAAAAAATCTCGAATCTACCTGACCCACGTAACTCGAACTAACTCGATCTTCGAAATCCAACTTTACGACTAGTTACTCGGTTCGGGTAGAGTCTCCGTACCCATTACTTGAACTCACCCGAAACCCGAATAAGACCTTTTATCNGTTAAGATTAAACTTATAGTCATTATATCTAATATAGGAGTAAAAATTTCATTAGATATTTTCTTATTCAATTTTTCTTACTTAAAATGTATATATTCATCTTTAAATTTTCATTGCACACTATTTCTATTTTCGAATAATTTGGTGAAAAAAGAAAAGAAAAACATATATTGTTATATTCCGAACTTGAACCCGATTAAATCCGAATCCGACATGGTCCGATATACTGCACACCTAGTTTTGATTTTCGAGGACAACATTTCATCCGAAACTCAATCGATAATACAACTAATAGTAGATTCATTCTCCGCTTAAAAAGAGATATCTTCTTTGGTATTTATACCCCATAAAATGGATGAGGATATAGATCTACTTTCCACGTGTGTGGTAGAAAATGATCTATGAAAAGTTGTTGTTCTGATTTGTAGATGTGTACCTTTTAAACGTACAATCCTTTTGAGTTTCCAAAATAAATGCTCCTAGGTTGAATTTGTTCAATGGAAACATGTGTGTACTCTTAGTTAGTTGTAAAGCTTTTTGATTGTCATTTGTACAGAAGAGGATTTTTTTTTTGCACGACATTGTGTAGAAGAGGATTAAGAGAACTTTTTGAATCTAACTCAGTAAGACTCTGATCAGCTAATAAAGTCACTTAGTGGTCTGCTCAGTGATAGCCGAGCCTTGGTTTCTGATCATCACGTCTAGGTAGTATAGTTGAAGACACTAAATGTTGCTTTAGACCGATCAGCCTTTACTCTTTTATCAACTGTTAGGGTCAATATTGTAATTGTATTCAAGTTGTGAGGTTCATTTTTATAGCTTGTATTAGTTGAGGGTTTCTTTGTATTGTTTGTAATAGTAGAGGGGTCACAGTGTAAATACCCTTAGGGTCAATATTGTAATTGTATTCAAGTTGTGACGTTCATTTGTAGTTAAGAGCTTATTAGATAAAATGAAGATGATGATTCATGATTACATGTTTGATTAGTTATAGATGAACTGATTGTGGACTAACAATTTGGTAAGAGAGCAAGAATCGGTGAAGATTTGAAAGAAATCAGAGAAAATTTTGAAGCAAAAATGAAGAAAATTTGAGGTTACTGGATTTTTGTTTTGTTTTCTTCAATTAAGGTAAATTTCTTCAAATTGAATGTAATTTTGATGTTCTTGATATAAATTTAAGATAGATATTGTATCTAGATATGATTTGTTTTATTTTTCAGATCTAAAGTTCCCGAGCGATGAACATTTTTGTCTAAGTTTAGCATGTGTGTTCAATGGGTCAAATTGGTGTGTTTGGAGTGTGAATTAGTTGTTTTGATAGAGTTTAGATGCATTCTGTGTATGAAAGTTTGAGTGATTTTGAGATTTAATTAAATGTTTTTGGTTGAATTTTTGTTCCCGGGTGACGAATTTCTTGTGCACTGGATTTGATAAATTCATCAATTAAATTGATTATGGTTGAGAGTTTGTAATTGTTTTTCATCACAAGCGTTGAAGTTTAGAGTGTGGTTTCTGTTTAAATGTTGCATTTAATAGCTGTGTGTACTTGGTAGTTCCCGACTCGGGAAATTGTTCTTCATCGGGAAGTTAGTTGGGAAATGGTTATAGTAGGTTAGTAAGTCTGGTCGGGAAGTTTCCTGGTCGGGATGTTTTATAGGTCGGGAAGTTGTATTGTAGTCAGGAAGTTTTATACATCAGGAAGTTGGATTACTCGACAACATCATCAGGTTTTGATAGTTTATATCACAGCCAATCTTCGTAATTCTTGGTTCCTAACTCCATTGAGCTGCGTTCTAATTTTTCCGATCATATTTCTAACATGTTGATATTTTCCCAACTTGGGTAGCTGGTGTGAGTGATTGGAAAGTTGGTGTGAGTGATCAGAAAGTTGGTGTGGTACAGATAGAGTTACCGACTATTTATAATTTTTGGATTTCCAATCAGTGGCTGTCGATAGTGTTGTCACTGGAAAGTTTATTTTAATTATTACTAGTTTCATACAAACTCACACGCACAACACATGCACGTCAGACACGCAACTCACACACAAAGCACATACTGCATACCATACACATAACACACACAACCTTATCACAATGCACCCAATTTCAACCCTATACACGTAACACTTACACACATAGCTGAACCCAACACACACTCGTACTCTCACGATTTAGACAACTTAAAGACACACACATAGGTCACATACATGCACACACTGCTCATATTTAAACACACACATAACATGGTTGTTTGATTTTTTTCTCGATAGGTGTTTTACGTCACGGTTTTGTAGTCGGTTTAACAAGGCATGAGGTATTGGTATGAGGTATTACCCGTTCTTTAAAAAGAATGGCTACTGAATGCAACAGTTCAGAACCCGGTCTTTAATGTCTAGTGGCTTTTAAACACACAGTTTAGGACCCGTACTTCAAATATAAGCTTCAATGTAAGTATACTTCCAAACTCTCAGTTTAGAGATCAAGCATAAATGTGTTTAATCGTGGTATTTGTCATGAGAAACGTACTTGTGTTTGTTTCTTTCTGATTCTGAATCCTTTCAAGGATTAGCACGTGTTAAAATTTCCTGGCATAGATATTTCCATATCTCAAATTTTTGTTGGATTATTCGGTGGAAATACACCCATTTGAATCCCAATTTGATTTCAAAGAACGTTATTTGAAGTTCAATAAGTCAATTCTTATTCAGAATATTAATTGTGACTTGTTCTTCACAATTAAACTTTCTAATCATTGATTCATTTTATTGCAAATATTGTGCATACTGAGTCAATCTGTTTAGTGCTTGAATTTTGTTCATTGGAATTCATGATCAAGATTTTTGGTTTCTGCAATCAATCCGATGTTTAAGTTACTAAATGTATTTCTTCAACATATGATCAATTCAGAATATGTTCCCCATATACATATTGAGTCACACATATATATATATATATCACAAGCATATCACGTTCTGATATGAATGTACTCAATGATTCAAAGAATACCATTTCATGATATTAAACTTTTGTGATAGGATATAGAAGTTTCAATGATCAATCCAGAGTCGGAGAATCTACCCAAGAAACACATCCTAGGATAGAATTAGTTTGAAAGGTAGTGAATGAGGTAAAATGAGTTGAGAGCTTGAACGTAGGGGGAGTTAAAATAAAATTGTGAGTGTGAGACAGGATCAAAAAGAATAAAGAAGATTCTTACCAACCGAAACATTTATCCAGGTTACCACATAATCTTTTCATGCTCGGTCTTTGGAGATGAATATTGAAACAGACATGGACCCAATGTCGATAACTCGTGTCACCCCACCAAGCTACTCGAATATCTCTTCAAAGATATTTGTTTCTATTCTCTCGGAGATTGAGCATATTATCTATCTAATCTTCACTCATAAGGTTTAGACATTGAAACAAGGAAGACATCCTCTCCTGTATCTGAACTTCATATTCTTTTCATAGGAGTCTATTGATTTTCAATCTATGCCCCAAGTTGATTCAATATTAATCATTATGATGGTATTTTTTGACACTTGCACGAGTTTTCGTGATCCAATTGCATATCTATGTGATATTGCCAAAACAGTCAGAGAACTTAGTTTTTATAACTTTGTTTCAGTGACAACTGGAAGCCCTATCAGTGCTACCCCGTTGCCATCACTTAAAATGGGCCACACATTTTAAAAAATTGTTGTGTTAATATTTGCTAAACGTGCTTCTATGTTAGCCGATTACCCATTTTTCGGAGGGGAACTGATTTGTTGAAACGTTATTCGAGGAGGAGCAACTTGATCTAAACGAGATATCATTTTGAGGGGGAGCAAATTTTATTTCCATGAGATATCTTTTTAAGGGGCAACAAGTTCTTTGCATAATAAATCTAGTGGAGGAAGAATATTCATTTGATATAAGGAGGAGATTGTTTTTATGGTAAAGCTAGTTTTGAGGGGGAGAAATTTCAGTTGACTCAGATAATTTGCTGATATCTTTGATTATTCATAAGGTTTAGGATTCTCCTAATCATCATGAGGGGGATAAATGATATCAAAGACATTCACAAAGACATTTTGTATATTAAGGGAGAAATATGATATTATGAAGATATATGAAGGAGAGAAATGATATTATGAGGATATGTTGAAGATTCTAAGATTCTGATTGAATTAAGAATGGATGATTGATTGTGAAGTAAATTTAAGAGATTATGAAACAAATACTGGTTATGTTGATGATGAATTATGTGTTAATGGTTGTGGAAGAGATGATACAAGCATCATGACTCGAAGAAGAGAATTTTGTGAAGTAACAGTTAAAGGAAGCAAACAAAGATCAAGGATGAGCTACATAGAAACGAATTTAATCTTTTCAATCTAAGGTTGAAAAGATTTTAGACTTAAATATTGGTGATGTGATGATATGGTTGATATTGAGTTGTTGATTTGACAAAGATGACAAAGTTGTTTGAAGAGTATGCTAATAAAGAGGACATACATCTTGTGAAGATGATGAGCTTAGTATACGTAGTGTCAAAGCTCTGAACCTACCTGAATTGTTTTTGAATATTGAAGTTTAAAGATCACTTCAAGTTGAAGAGTTTGATTTTAAAGAGAAAGATCCTTCAGAGGAGATAGTTATGTGTTTGAATTGTTTAGTTGGTAAATGTTGATTGATTTCAATGTTGGATCCCAAAACTAGATTGTTTGTAATATTGATTATCACTCAGTCCATACTCAAAAAGATATATGCAACGGAAGTAAATGTAACAAGTAGAATGAGTGTGTGAATAACAAGATATGATTAATTAGATATGTAATAAGAGTGAATCTAATAAAATCAATCTTATAATAAAAGAAGAGCACCAAGAACACGTACTAACTGTGTGAAGAAATCTCTCTATTGATTGATGAAGCATATACAGAAAAGCACAATTGTTAAAAAGCACACATCCACAGTTTACAAAAGGGAAAACTAGTATTAATACTAGTTGCAACTAAGCTAGGACAAATAGGATGATGACACTTGGCACAATCAGATCTTCAAGATACGCTCAGCAAGTAGTTAGTTGCAACTTCCTTATGTGAGATGCATCTGATCGGTATTCCCTTGTAATAAGTTGAAGTATTGAAACTTCAGAGGTCTTGTGATGCAGACCCTCTGTGACTCCCCACAGAGCCTCTGCAGGCTGAAACTTGTGCTCTTCTGAAGGCCTCTGTTGAAGTCCTTCTGATGACCTCTGTCGATTAGTGCTTCTATGGACATTACACTTAGCCTACTTTTTCAATACTTCTTCTATACATGAAATTGGAGTTAACAATCTCCCCATAAGTATTGAAAAACCGAAAGATGGAAAAAAATGCTAAGTAAAGTTAAGAAATTCAAGAGGTGAAAAAGTTTCAACCTCTGTAAAAGGATAGAGTTCACTACTTCACAAAGATAGCCAGAGGCTATTACAAAAATTTACATTATAGAAAGAGAATTCTATCTAATAATAGCACTAGGAAAATCATTAGAGGGAAACAAGAAGTCATCCCTAACTAATGTGTATAGCTTCAAAATTAAGGACCTATATTGAACTTAACCTTCGATCGACCCTAGAATCTCTTTGACTTCTTCTCTTTGCAAATTCCCCGCTTCTACTTTGTCGCAGATGGTATTGAAGATCCTCATCAAGGTTCTGTCAGACTACCTGTGAGCATCCTCTGTGGAGTAGAATCTCTTGATTTCATCTTCATCAAAGTAGATAAAACCTATTTGACCACAGAGTAGGCCATGAATCTGCTCATCCTGGGAGGAAGGTTATGTGGTTCTACAACTCGAAGGTCATCTGAGCCTAGCTGAAGGGCGATCTTGAAGTCTTGTTTGTTGTTGAACATAACACCTCAACTACCCTCTATAGAGATGATGCATAAATATTATTCCGATCCATGTACTTGTTTAGAATATTGTGAATCCATGGAAGATCGTATGTACATAGGTGTTAGAAGTCTGCTTCTTTGAAGGTATACTCTTTCTGATCTCCTCTTATTACAATGAATCTGGCATACTTGATTGACTTTTCGGCCATGTAGCAGATCTTGATTTCTTTGAGCTCTTTGATTGGTAAAGGAGACAAGACATCCTTCTATGCCTTTGTAGTATTCTCAAATCTTCTCTGAGCTTGAGGATTAGGCATCCCTGTGAAAATGGGATTGTCCTCTGCAACACTATCAGAGGTATATAAATAGTTGTACACTTCTTCCAGACTTGTAAGCTCTAAGGTGGCTTGAGGTTGAACCATAGGGATGTTGTCCATGTCTTCCAAAATGGTCTCAACCCTTCCTTTCTTTGTAGGAGCTGCAGAAGCCTCTTCCAATCTGGCAGAGGTGTCGATGTCTTAAAGAACCTTCTACTACAATGATCCTTCTGCTAGAATTGGGTTAATTGTACCTCCGAGGGTGTCAAAGGTGCCATTGGAAGTATCTTTATCTTCATCAAGGACGATGGTCTGAAGTTGCATTGATGACCCAACATCTGTTGGAGTTTCTAGATTAAACCTCCTTGACAGCCACTCAACCATGGTTGATGAAGTTTTGTTCTCTTGAAAGGTCATGGTCTTCTTCATCTTTCAAAAGGCAGCATCATCATCAAAGCCTGATTTATCATCACCTTCAAAATCCAAACTGTGTAGTAGAGAGGCCAAAGCATCCTCTTCGACTTCTTTACCCTTGCCCTAATCCTTTTCCGAGGAAGTGCCTTCAGAAGGCTTACTCCCTAAGAAAACATGGCCGGCTAAATAGACGATCTACAGAGGCTTCTGTGTAGGTGCAGGGTCCTTCTCCACCTTATGATGATCAGGGTCATCACCTTTCTAATCATCACGGCCAATAGGTTTAGAAGCCTCTACGGCACACAAGGTGGAAGCTCTGCAGCGAAGTGGTCGAAGGCAACTAATGGTAGTACCATTGAGCTATGCGATGACTTTCTCGGTGGAGAGGGTTGCGTCATTGATAATAAGGTTGGCCTTGAACTTCTTCGAAACCACAGAAGTTCTCAAACCCTTTCTGAAGGCGGTACCTTCTGTCATGAGGCTGTTGGTAGATTGACGGATGTGCTCTGCATATCCCTGTGAGATGAGTGAACATGATCAAGAGTCATCTGGTTGGAAGCTTTGACAGAGTATGATAAAGCACGAACCATGTCTTCAAGATCACGTCCAGTGGCGAGATGGTTGATATGAGCCTTCGGTCCGGTGGAATCTTGAACTTGGAATAGTCGTAATATCCAATAGTTGCGACATCAGAGGCCTATTTCCTAGCAGCCTCTGTAAGTTCATCCTTCAGATTCTTCAGACCTTTGGTTTGAGTGTTGACGGGGGGACAGAGCTTGTGTGAGTTTGGCCTTTGTTGCAGAGGAAGACTAGAACCTCAACCTTAAGTGAGAGGCTCATGGTTGTAGTGGTTAAGGCCTTCAGCACCTTTATGTTCGCACGTAGAGCTTTTGTGGTTGTGGAGTTAGTGGTGGTTGAGCTTTGCAACAATTCCAGTTTTGTAAGAACCTCTGTGGTGAAAGTTTTGAACTCCACTTCCTCACAATGTGACTCGGGGTAGCATCTAAACCAACACGTGGTTTAGATTTGTCCATGGAGTGTATGGCGCCCTCAGAGGTCGATTTGATGTTACCTTCTCGGGGACTTTCTCCGGATCCTCGAACTCTTTTTTAGGAGAGCCTACTAGAGTTCTGTCAACATCGTGCCTAGCAGATGGTGTAGAGCCATCCTTGGCAGAGACGTTGACTGGACTCAATGGTTGTTCTAGAACCAAAGAGTGTGTGTGCCTTATAGGTGCCTCTGAAACACCTTTGGATGTTCCTTCGTGTGGAGATGCAACGGATGCCTTTGTATGGGGTGGTACCAGGTCCTTGGGCAACTGGATCATTATATATATATATATATATATATATATATTCATCCTAATCCTTTTAAGAGGATGAGATAAGAGAGGGTGTCCCGGCTGAAAATCTTGTAGAGGACGAAAGAATGTCCTCTGAAGAGCTAATTGGGGTTGGGTTCGGAGTGTGCACTACTTTTCAATAGGATTTCCTTATAGAACAGGAATCCTAGTAATGTGGGTAGCACAGGGGGATTGGTTGGGTGGTGTGCCTTGGGCGTCTTTTTCACCGATTTCTTCCTCTACGCCTAACTCTACTCCTACATCCTCTCCAAACTTCTACAGCTCTTCCCGATCATCATTGCCGAGAAGAACTCGTTCTTCTTCACCGGTAGTAAAACCAGTCACATCAATCACCTTCAAGCGCGAAGGGGCATCAAAATTTGGCTTGTCTTGAACATTATAGAGCCTTCTGTGGTAGCCTCCTTACCTATACGGACTACTAAGGCAAGAGAATCTTCAAAGGCCTCTTTAGGACTGGCAGAGGCTTCTGAGGCAGGTTCCTTTGGTTGATCCATCGAGGTGCCATGAGTCTCTGTGGTTTTGTCTTATTTCTCTTTAGAGGAACCTCAGGGGTTACCTCTTTTGAGAGAACAACCTTTGGGATTGCCACCTATTTGGTGACTGCCTTCCTCGACTTGCGCTTTCACTTGGGATTATCGGCAGAGGGAGGAGTTGATTGTTTTGCTGGTGAAGGAGCCACAGGGGAAGAGGGCTCTGCAACCTTCATTGCCTTCTTCTTATTCTTATTCTTCTTCTTCTTCCTCTTCTTCTATTCCTCTTCTAATGGACCCCCTTCTTCAACGGGTCTCATGTGGGTTTTTTTTCTTTTGCTTCGGGGGTACAACCTCACCACTAACTAGTTGCTCGAGCATGTTTTCCTTACTCTGCTCCCTATCCACTTCTGGCTCCTCCTGTACTCCCTCTTGTGTACTAGAAAAAATCACTATATCACAAAAAACTAGTCACTCGGTGCTGGTGTCTTGTTTCCAGTCAGGGTATTGTTCACAATGCATAAAATGGTATTCCACGGAGGGGTAACCCTTTTCATTTGAACTGGGTTCGCTTGGTGATTGTTTCAGCATAGCTATGGAATCTTAGAAAATCCAAAAGTTCAGGCTCTGTCTGGTTAGGAGAGTATTTCTCCAATAGTAGGTCATCGACGGTTGGAAGGTGAAGAGTGTCTCTGAGTCTGTCAACATTGAACTTGAGGTTGAGAAACGAATCAACATCAGGACGAGTGGCATATCTGACGATGATTTAGCCTTCATCGTCAAGGTCAACAACCCTAGCACTAAGTAGGAATTTGAAAATGTAGGTCTCAGGCACATCTTCCCTTTTGGCAGTCATAGCATAGAACATGTGGTGTTCTTTGAGGATTCGTAGAAGTCAGTTCGCAATAGGGGGAAAGGTTTCATAGTTTGGGGTGACAAAGTAGTTGTTAGGTTTTGTTTTGAGGATCACTGACTCATAGTTGAGAGACATGAACGAGATGGCATGTGTTAAAGGAGGATTAATCTGTTCCACTGATTAGGAACCTTCAGCGTTGTTTCCAGAAGCATTGGAGCCTTTGGTGTTGGAAGAAGATGAAGCCATTGCTTGAAAAAGTGATGACTGGAAAAGTTTGCAGGTTTCGCTAGTGTTCTTGAGAGTATTTTGTAAGTGTAAAGTGTGAATGAAGAAGACGGGGGTATTTATATGAGAAGGAAAGGTTAAATTTGAATGTAGATGACTTTAGAGTCTGTAATGAGTGCTCTATGTGATTACGGGTGGCTCAAGAGATAACCGTTTGTAGTACAGCTGTTCAGGATGTGCCACGTGTGTCTGTGAGTCGCACGATTGATGACGTGTGCCCCAACTTTCTGAGAAGCCCGTGGGTGAATTTAACCCTTATCCATCTACCACTCGCGTGATATTAGTAAGAAAAATCACAATGGTTAGATTTCGCAGAGGCCTAAGGGTCGCAAAGGCCTAAGGGTCACAGAGCCGCTATGATATGTGCGTGGCCTTCTACGATTACATCTTTGTATTTACCTAAACATTTGAAAATCTTATGAGAGAATGAAGACTTTTCTCAGAAAAAAAATTTTGTAGAGCCTCTGTGAGACCTCACATAGGGTAGGTGAACTCTTGTTCTAAGAAAGACTTGAAAACATTTTGCATTTCTCATGATTTTATCTTTTTGAAAGAACTCCCACCCCTTGACACTAGCTTGCCTGCATAACTCCCCCTACGACTAAGAATCAAGTGAAAAGTAAAAAAAAAATTACAAGGATAAAATATGTACAAGAACAAAAGGAAAACTCCTCTGGAGTTTGATGCTCAGGATAGAGCAATTCAGTTTTTCTCACTAGAAAGGTAAACCTATTTTCATCAAGAGCTTTGGTGAACAAGTCAGTAAGTTGGTATTCAGAAGTAACAAAGTACATTTCAACACTACCTTCTTCAACATGATGTTTCAAGAAGTGCTAGCTGATACCAATGTGCTTTGTTTGGGAGTGTTGGACAGGATTTGCAGAGATAGCAATGACACTCTTTGAGTCACGAAGGATGGGTATTTTATTGATCAAGTAGCCATAGTCCGTAAGTTGGGTAGAGGTTGATACACAATTATATTTCTTCGAGGACTGACTTACTAGTTTAGCACCAAGGAATTGACAACTCCCATAGGTGCTCTTTCGATCAACCTTGCATCCTCCATAGTCTGAATCTGTATAAGCCATTAGATCAAAGCCAGAGTTCTTTGGATACCGGAGGCCAAGATTCTTTTCACTGCAGAAAGATAAGATTCTTTGGGATTTCCCTGAAATCTAGCACACAAGCATGTAGAGAACATTATATCTAGCCTACTTACAGTCAGATAAAGGAGAGAACCAATCATGCCTCTGTAGAGTTTGTGTAATACTCGTAGGTGTTAAAATTTTTTGATAGAGGGGTTAATTGTGTCATTCTTCAAAAGTTGAAACTTATTGGGTTTATACCCTTTTGGTATGGGCTTGGCCCTAAACCCTAGATATTTAAGGGTAAAACGCTAGAATTTACCAATTGTGGAAATTTTTTTAGTGTGTGCAATTGTGTGTGTCTCTAGGGGCAGCTTACATCATCGTGTTCATCATTTCCCCATCTGAGGTAATTCTTGGTAGCCTCTTTTATCAGTTATGTTCATTTGGATGTGAAGTAGGATTGATTTCATTCAATTTAGATTAGCTTTATCCAATTCTTAGAGGTTTTAGATGGTTTTTGGAAGGGTTTTTGGGTTCCAGATTCGATCACCTCGAATCTGGAAAACCCTGCTCTGCGATTGTCCGATTCAGCCTTTTGGCCAGTTTCCCGATTCAGCTTTTAGCCGATTGTCCGATTCGGCCTTTGGGCCTTAGATTTCCCGATTCGGCCTTTTGGCCAGACCATTTCCCGATTCAGCCTTTTTGGCCATACCATTTCCTGATTTGGCCTTTTGGCCAGACCATTTCCCGATTCGGCCTTTTGGTTTATCTAATTCGGCCTTTGGAACCTTCTCCCAATCGGCTTTTTGGCATTCGTCCAAATCGGACTTTTAGAGATTCTTCTAATCGGACTTTGGTTAGGTTGAACTTTAGGTGTTATGAACTGGATTTAGGATATTTTGGTATTTAGGGTTTTAACAATTACTTTGCCTAAGTAAGATTTTGATGAATATATATCTGTTGCAGGTCCGATAAGCCAGCTTTACTGTAGTGAGTATCAGAGATAGACTCAGGTGAGTTCCCTTGCCAAATCTTTTTATAAAACTAGAAATGTTTTATTTGACTGCTATGAATTGCTTATGCATATAAACTGTTTTGAGTACTGTGTTTTCTAAGCATGCTTCATTCTTGAACATGTGTGTATATTTGGTGCGTTGCAATGTGGACATGGTGTACCCAAAGGACGGGGTGTGCCTTTGGGGAGTTCATTTGGTACCAAGGGACGGGGTGCGCCTTTGGGAACTTACTATTTGAGGGATACGAATCTGTTTTGTATTACCTCCCATATGGGTCTGTAGGACTGAGGTCTATGTCCACGTTGCACCACCGGGATGAATATATGTTTCTTCATTTTGTATAACCTGTTTGAGGGAATTCACTAGACATTATGGTCTAACCCTCGCTTTCAAAATCTCTAAAACATTTTCAGGGAAAACCCGAGGAGCTGGTAGAGGCAAGGAGAAGGTAGATGCTAAGATTAGATTCCCGATAGTTACGAAAGAACGATTTAGTTTATTGAAAATCTCAGCTGTAGAGGGTTGTTCCACTGGCACTGCTTAACTACTATTGATTTGATTTAAGGATTTTGCCAGCTTATCAGTATATTTATCTATTGTTCCGCTGCGTTAGATCACTGGGTGTATGATTGTTGTTAGAAACAGAAACCAACAATTCTTGGTGAAGATGAAGAGAATCGATCTTATTGAATGTA
>LUCG01000363.1:0-11233 GCA_001633085.1 Carthamus tinctorius | reverse complement strand
CATGCTATATATAATATATAATAAAATAATTAGATAAAAAATATTCAATATTATGCTCATTTCGTAGGTATCGACGACACGATTATAATGACGTAATTTGTTAAATTTAAAACGTATGTTTTAAACATATTTTGACGAATATACGACATATGACTAAAACGTAAAAGGAAATGTAGAAAACTAAAAGGTGTAAAGTGAATCAATATTATAAGTCTAAGGGGGTAAACCGTAACTTTTACAATTCGAATTTATTATAATAAAATTTTAATTAATGAGTTTGATCAAATGACATTTGATTAAGACATTTTTAACTGCTTAACTATTTTGATTAAGACCTTTTTAACTGCTCAACTATTTTTGAATACATATATAATCGTACTATATATAATATATAATAAAATAATTAGATAAAAAATATTCAATATTAGGCTCATTTCGAAGGTATCGACAACACAATTATAATGATGTAATTTGTTAAAATTAAAACGTATTTTTTAAACATATTTTGATGAATATACGACATATGACTAAAACGTAAAAGGAACTATAGAAAACTAAAAGATATAAAGTGAATCAATATTATACATCTAGGGGGCAAACCGTAACTTTTACAATTCGAACTTATTATAATATATAATAGGGTTTAGTTCACGAAAGTGTATCCAACTTTTCACGAAAAATTATTGTATCTATTGTACTCCCATTTTTACCATTTGGCATATGAAAGCTATCAAAACCTACCATTTAATGTATTTGGTGTCAACTTGGATACACTTTCATGACAAGTTGAATACATTAAATGATGGGGTTTGATAAAGTTTGATACATACAATGATCATTTCTTAAATTCTGATATGTCAAATGGTAAAAATGGAAGTACAATACATATAATAACTTTTTGTGACAAGTTATATACATTTTCTTGAAGTAAACCCTATATAATAAAAAAATTAGATAAAAAAATATTCAATATTAGGCTCATTTCGAAGATATCGACGACACGATTGTAATGACGTAATTTGTTAAAGTTAAAACGTATTTTTTATGCGCGCGATGCGGTGTAAAACATCTTAAATTACTGAGCACTTCACTAAATAATCTTGTTTCGTGTCAATTTTATTTCCTATCAATCGATTCCAATTTTATGGTTTTAGACTTGTTTTTAAAACATTAATGAGATAATTATAATGGTATAGTTTGTAATGAAAAAATGTGTTCTAGTTAATTTTTAATATGATAAAGGTGTAAAACGAAAAATGAAAATGTCAGACATATTAACACATTAATTCATATATATATTTATGATATTTAATAATATAATTAATCCAAAAATATTCAATAATATTTTTTCATATATTATTTATTTTTATATGATAAGAGTCTAAAATGTAAAAAATGAAAAAATAAGTAATTAAAAGTAAACTATAAACCTAATTATGAGAGTAGGAAATGTAACATATAAATTAAAAAAATTGAATTAATGAGGGATTTAAGGAAAAAAGTGATTATTGGTATCCTAATTGAAATGAAAGTGTAAACTGCGTCCAGATACATGTTTAGGCAGGCAAATGCCGATTTCGGCTCACCAGAGAACGACACGTGGTAGTCCAGTTGCTTATTTATTATATATAGATTAGATAAAAAAATATTCAATATTAGGCTCATTTCGAAGGTATGGACGACACGATTGTAATGACGTAATTTGTTAAAGTTAAAACGTATTTTTTAAACATATTTTGACGAATATACGACATATGACTAAAACGTAAAAGGAAATATAGAAAATTAAAAGGTAAAAAGTGAATCAATATTATAAGTATAAGGGGATAAACCGTAACTTTTACAATTCGAATTTATTTTAATAAAATTTTGATTAATGAGTTTGATTAAATGACATTTTTAACCCTTTTACTATTTTTGAGTAAACATATAATCGTAATATATACGGTATAGAATAAAATAGTTAGATCAAAATTTATTCAATATTAGGCTCATTTCGAAGGTATCAACGACACGATTATAATGGTGTAATTTGTTTAAATTGAAACGCATTTTTTTAACATATTTTAGCCGGTACACGATATATGGCTAAAACGTAGAATGAAATATAGGAAATTAAAAGATACAAAATGAATTAAGATTATAAGTCTAAAAAGGGTAAAATGTAACTTTCAAAACTAAATTAATTAAAATAATATAAAGTTACTGTTTATAAGAAAAAAAAATTAAAAATTTTGGTTCAAACAGCTCATGAAATATTTAAGTTTTATTTTATTCACTAAAACAACACAAGATTCAATTAACTATGTTTCATACAAAAATTACAATGATTAAAATTTTTAAGAAATAAATAATGATATTGATATTAAATCAAAGAGAATAAATTTTAAGCTTTATTGGACATAATTTTTTCAATTAAGTTTTTATTTTAAATAAATATTTTTGATTAAAAAGCTTATTTGGAAATTTCAACTAAAATAGAGGCATAATTTCATTGCCTAAAGAAATTATATTTGGATTATATTTTGGAAGGATGTATATAAGTGGTGGGATGCCTATATAGTTTCTTATAAATTGACCCTTCAACTTGCTTATTTTACAAATATATCATTTAGGTGAATGACCATTGATTTAAATCAATTTACGGTTTAGATCGACTATCACGGTTTTCAATCTTTTAATAGTTTTCATTTGGTCTAACCTTTATATATAGCAAAAGGTTTAAACGAATAGTGGTTTCGTAACTTTTACAAATAGGCAACGAGAGGTTCTTCGGATTCCTCTTGATTATAATCAGCATCGTTACACCTCCATTATGGGCCTTCAAAACTTTAACATTTTAACTTTATTTATTTTTTGAGTAAATTACGAATTTGGTCCCTATGGTTTGGAAGTTCTTATAGATTTGGTCCATAAACTTTAATAATTACGTATTTGGTCCCTAAACTTTAATAATTACGGATTTGGTCCCTATGGTTTGCAAATTCATTTGGATTTGGTCCTTGTGGTTTGCAAATTCTATTGGATCTGGTCCCTGCGGTTTGCAAATTCTATTGGTTTTGGTCCCTGCCTATTTGCACTACCAGGGACCAAATCCAAAAGAATTTGCAAACCACAGGGACCAAATCCGTAATTACTGAAGTTTAGGGACCAAATCCGTAATTACTGAAGTTTAGGGACCAAATCCATATAAACCCCCCAAACAACAGGGACCAAATCCGCGATTTACTCTCTATTTTAGCTCCAAAATTCATTTTAGAAACAAGCTTCTCAATAGAAGTAGCACGAATTGATGAACGTTTTCAGGTCCCCATCACCAACAGAACATGCAAGAAAGGTTGCCTTTAAGAAAATTGGGCTAACTGCTATGTGTCTATACGTATAAATCAAAAAATATATAAAACATGCGGTGTGCAACATGGTTTAAACCAGAGTTTGATAACTTAAAACTGCAAAATATCCCATAGTGCAATTTGGTAAAAATGCAAACGGGTTGCAAATGTTCTAAACCACACTTAGTAGTGCAGTTCAATATGGGCAATCTGTACGTTATGGCAGCTTAGATAAAGCCCTAGAAAAAGTGTATTGAGATTAATTATCCAAATCGAAGAGAATAACAAGCAATAAGATTATATCTTTCCCAAACATAGAAGGGTTTTTAGCTACCCATTAATGTCTTTAATGACATATACCTATGTATAATAATCAGTCTCATTTATTTGATACATGACATCCATTTAGAGGTCTGAAAGGGATTTTCCATTGATGTAATCGACTACTTGGGTGACGGCTTTCCCAAGTGCAATGGTTACTGCAGACAAATTTTGCAAAAATTCCTCTGAAGTTGGTTTGTCTCCATCTACGATATCAGTTACCGCTTTTATAAACATGGCTGGCACTTTCAGAAGATGGCTTACGTAAGCCACAGCAGCTCCCTTTGATGATCAAAAAGAATACAAAACAAAACACACTTTCAACAACTACAGCAAAACCCATGTTCCAAGATAAGATAAGATGTTTACCTCCATGTCTTTGATCACTGCATCGTTTGCAAGTATGGATGCTTCATCCTGTGGAGTCATGTCCAAAGAATCTCCGGTAGACAGTTTGCCAACCTGAAAACCAATGTAATCGACTATGTATATAACCAAAGTTAAGGTATTCTAATTTACATAATAATAATAAACAAGTCTTGCAACAAAAAGGTGACCTTAAAATCAAGCTCCTTCACTAGATTTGGTGTAGAGTAACCCCGTCGCAAACCAACTCCATACAGATCAAAAACCTGCAGCAACAATCATCAGGTAATATTAAACATCAAGGCAAGAAAATTGCCAACAAAATGGTTCGTGGGATCTCAACGTGATTTTAAATCCATCAAACCAAACATGAGATTGGAAACCAAAAATAAGGGTATTCATGGAACTACAACAAGGAATGCATTTAGCTTACTGGGATTGGTATCCTTCTATCATGAAAAGCAACTTCTGATGCAACATACACGTCACCAATGCAAGCTCCTTTTGCCTGAAAACATCTAAACGTTATATGAATTTACATCAAAGAACAATATTCACACAATCATCTGCAGTTTCATTTAAAACACAGATAGGACTCTAGAATTTAGATGCCAAGCAGTTTTCAAACCAAAATATGGAATCTGGCATACTGATTATAAACCATGAGCTTTTGTTCTAGAAAGTATCAAAATAAAGTAGACAGCTAACAATGTTGTTTCTCCAGCCAAACAAATGACTCAAAGTATAGTTTAAATTATATAGAGTAAATTACATATTTGGTCCCTATGCTTTACACTATATTCCACTGTCGGTCCCTATTTTGAAATAATTATGGAAAAGGTCCATGTACTTTACATTAGATTGCACTATTGGTCCCTAACCCTAACTCCATANCAATAGTGCAATATAGTGTAAACCACAGGGACCAACAGTGCAATATAATGTAAACCATAGAGACCTTTTCCATAGTTATTTCAAAATAGGGACCAATCAGTGCAATATAGTGTAAACCACAGCGACCAAATATGTAATTTACTCAATTATATATAATAAATCAGTCAGCATAACATCCATACTTTAAAACCACCAGCAGTTCCAGTATTTATAATGAGGTCTGGTTGCAAGGCTTGAATAGCAGCATAAGTCACAAGTGATGCAGAAACAGTACCCACGCTGTCAACCCCTGAAGAACAAATAATTCCAAGATAAGTTCATTTTTTACATGAACCAATTATTCACATGGTGTATTAGAAACAACATTAGTATAAATCAAAGCTCACCTTCATAAAATAATTTATCAGAAGCTAAGAAATTAAGCCATGACTGCCATGACAGATAGATGAATCCATAGTCCAGAACAAAAGGTCTCAGCGAATGCCTTTGATGACACTAGCCTTTTCTATTTTATGTCGTAATTTAAGTTCAATGACATGCATTTTGCAATAACATTTCAATCTAGATATGAAAATTTTCTAAAGATAAAAAGTGTGCTTTAATGGGTTTTAAACAGCAAACTTATTAATATCAGATAGTAAATATAAACCATGAAATCCTCAAAATCAATTTCACAAAATTTTGTACCACCATTTTTTGTTTTCAGGAATCGCAAACAGTTAAGAGTTACCATTTTCCTATCCAGTTTATAATTCCCTTCAAATCTAAGTAGAAAAAAGAAACCCTGTAAATGTTGCTAAATGATGTCTAAAAGAAGCATTTTTCCGTACAGCGTATTTTCGGTGCCTAAAAATCCATTCAGAAGCTTCATGAAGGTGTGAAGCATTGGCTTCACCTTCATGAAAAAATTTCCCCATAAAGTACAAAAGTGACTGTAATGATCCATCTCACATGGATATAAAAGTAGATTTGTGAACTCCTTACCAATAACTTCCACCATGGTTTTAAGTTCGTTCAAAAGTTATTGGGTAAGCATGCTGCTTTGGGTTTGGAGCGTTCCAAATGGTATTAGAGCGGACCCTTGTACCATTGGGATGGTTAAGTTGGTTCAGAACTCCTTATAATTTGGGGATTCTTAAACCACTATTCTCATAACCATGGAAAACCTTAGATATTCTACCACTCAATAACCTAGTTCATTAAAAAAGGACATGATTAATGGAGAATGAAGAAATCATCAAAATTTTATGAAAGAAAGGATTCGAGAGGAAAATATCCTAACAGAAGGCAAAAACTGATAGGATTTCAAATAGAAGATAATTAAAGTTATACAGAAAAAAGTAATCTCCAATTGGAAAGTAGTTTGATTCCAGAAACGAGCAAAGTTGAGCCCCTTCTTACAATGGATCTTTAGAAATAAAAGACATAGGAGGTGAAGTGGCTTACAGGCTAGAACTCCCGAAGGAACCACAAAACATCCATAATACATTTCATGT
Source organism: Carthamus tinctorius (assembly GCA_001633085.1). NCBI lineage: Eukaryota > Viridiplantae > Streptophyta > Magnoliopsida > Asterales > Asteraceae > Carthamus > Carthamus tinctorius. Next base: position 4,824 of record LUCG01000363.1, on the reverse strand, counting down.
GGTTACCTTGAAGAAATGTCTAGCATATGAAGAAAAAACAGAGATACCGCCTTAAGATGTGAATGTAGACAAGACAATTGAGTTACATCAAACAACCATGAGATTTCATTAGTAAAAGTTCACTGAAAATATAATCAATATCACAGGTAACAAAGATTTTATGGAAACTCAGAACAAGAAATGAGAACCAAACACCCTAATTTGGTTGCCTAGAACAATTCTGATGACAAAATTCTATTATGGGGGAAAGTTTGTTATACCACATGATTTAATTGTTCTAATTAAGAAATTTTAATATTTTTTTTGTTGAATTAAGTTCGAAAATCAGCTTGGAGCATAAGAACAGCAAGTCAGAAGTTTCTTCCTCAAAACTCCCTAACCATAGGCCAATCAACAGATATAAATCCATATTCATATAACTAATCTGGAATGAAAAAGGACTCAAAAACAACAACAAAAATTGAGATAAGGGGCATGGAATGAAGTTGTAAGTCTAGCGCTGAAGTTCGAGTTTTCAACCTCCAAATGGTCGAAATAAGGTATCATTCGAACTGTTAAAGCATAACTTACTAAACCCTATCAATTCCTTGGCTTATTACGAACAATTGGTGGGGTTGTGGTGGCAAAACTGCAACAAAGTGATGGGGAATAGAGTGACCATCAGTTACAGCGGCAGCAATGTTAACAGGAGGTAGAAACATACTATTGTGGCGATTATAATGTCCACTAAGAAATATTAACACTTTAAGAATGTTAGGGATATTAGGATTCAAAAGCATAGAAGAAATTGAGCCAAAGTTTTTCTTAATCAAAGGCTGGAAATGTTAGCAATGATTGTTGCTAACAATTCCAGCTCTTACAAATGTTAATATTTCTTAGTCGACACTCTTGTTAACATTGTTGCTGTCATACACAACGGTTGGTTTGGATCCCCGGCACTTAGATTGTGCTTTTCCACCACATCCGTACCAAACAACCATAATGCACGAAGAAATCGATAAGGGTCAGTAAGAGCAGCACAAGGTGAGTCGGGACTATAGTCAATGAAGCCAAATATAATTTGTGATAAAAGTATACGTATTTATGAAAAACTTGCACTTATGACATTTTAAAATGCAATTTGAAACTATTGACGATCATTATTGCCTAAAACCATAACTCTCAATGGGTCGTAGGCTTACCCTAATTTTCTCAAAACATGTGCAACACAAGCGTTGACTTAAAGAAGATCATGGAGAAGAAACTTGTGAGTTGAAATGTGTTGAAGTTGTAGTGTAGATTAAGGGACAACTTTTTTTTTTTGATAAGGTTCATCTAGGCTTCGCCTAGGCAACATCCTTGGCAATTTGGCAATTTGGCAATTAAGTTTTGGTCGTCTGAGACTAAGCCTGGCCACAAGGTGCACACGCCTGGACTCGAACCTGGGTGGATGGGATATTCCACCACATCCCCCTAGGTCTTTTGCCAGTACGCCACCACCCTTGTGATTGATTAAGGCACAACTTTGTAGTTCGATATTGTTACGTTTGTGGAAATTTAATAGTAGATTATTTCATGAAAGCTAAGTTTTTATTTCCACTGCGATGTAAGAAATTATCTTGATATTATTTTGAGGGATTTGATATTCTAGGATGTACAGCTATTGTCCAACTTTAGGGTCATGAAAGAAGTCCTTCACGGTCATAAAGGTTGTTTCCAAGACTTACTTTTCAGGTACCTCTTTTCATAGCTTTGGGTTTTGTCTACAAGAAACCATAACTCTTTGCGACAAAATTGTCGGAGATTTTTGCTTGGAAGACTTGCCTTGACGCCTTCCAAAAATACTTGCTTTTGACAACTACATCTTTCACCCATTTGGATTGCTCAAGCTTATGCTCCAATTTCTTCCTTTTGAATATATCCCCAACAAGAAAACTCTCCTAGGATAAATTCCCATAAGATAAATATTATTCTCTCATCCTCCATATTATCATTTATGTCTCCATATACTCACATTCACCATAGTTGAGTTCTTCTCCTTCAAGGGCATTGTAACCTTATTTCTTCACTAGTGGATTTCCGGATGTTCTCCTTCACTTGTGGTTTTCTCCCGAAATGGTTTCCATATCAATCTTGGTGTTGTATTCTAACGAGCTCTTTACTTTGTGTTGGATGCATATTTATTTCTTGAATCATCATATTTGTATGTTGCGAGGACTTTGTAATGTACACAATACACCTAGAACACCCTTTTGTGTTCAAGCTAGAAATTCATTTGGATCATTAATTTATTCCTTGTTAAACTTGAGCTAAACTTGGAAGAAGTAGATATCAACATGCATGAAGATATAGAAAAGAATAGTACTTGTGAGCTCTTCTTCTTCCCGTTCAGAAGAAGCCGGTGCTTTATAGATGGGTGTATAAGATTCCAAGGCATATTCTATGTTTGTACCTTGTTAGGCATTGTTGCTTTGAAAGATTTATTGCTTAAGTAATTAGACGTCAAAAGAACATTTTTGCATGGAAAGTTAGAAGACATTTTTATGGACCAACCTGAATAGTTTGTCACTGTTGGTGAAGAAGATATGGTGTGTCACTTAAAGGAGTCTCTATAGGACCTAAAGCAATCACCGAGACAATTGTACAAAAATTTGATTCTTTAATGATCTCACATGGTCTTTCTTTGTTTGTATGATTGTTTTGATTGCACAAGAGGTGAAGATCAAATGATGGTGTACCTTCTTTTTGTTTTATGTCAAGGGTAAGCTTATTGTAGCCCAAAGAAGGAAATCCAAGTTGTTAAAAGCTTATTGAGTGAAGAGTTCGAGATGACGGATCTTTGGCATACTACATACATGGAAGATCATTTGGACCTGAAACTATAGAGACCAAAAGTGGGATTTTGATGCCAAGTCAAAAAGGCTACGTTAACAAGGTCTTGAAGGGTTTCAACATGATCAACACCAAAGTGGTCCTGTTTCCTAGAGAAAGAGTATATTTCATATGTTCTCAAGTGTTGTGAAATCATCAATGTATTGATTGATATGTATACGAACCAATTTGTCCTATGTCATAAGCATGGTAAATTGTTTCATAGTCATCCCAGAGAAGGAGCACCGGAAGCACAATGAAACAACTAAAGATGGTGTTGTCGGGTTGACACAAATGACGACTATGGAGTGACTTTGATGGACGTCTTTCTCTTGTAGTCTATGTTTTCACCTTTGGCTTGTGTGCGCTTAGTTGGAAGGTCATTTTGCGACCTATGGTTGCTTTATCTACTACTGAAGCAAGTAAACTGCAAGCTTTTAAAGAGGCGATGTGACAAAAGGCTTATTTATTGAGCTTAACAATGATTTGGTTATAGACTCCGTTTATCGTACTAGTCAAAGTGCTATCTTCTTAGCGAAAAACCAAATGTTCCATAAACGCACCAAGCAGACTAATGTACGATATACTACATATTGTTCCTTCTAAATGTATCCCCCAAAAGTAGATAACTCTCTTAGGATAAATTCCTAGAAGAAGAATGTGTTTTCTCATCCCCAAGCAGATTTCTATCTCTATACACACGATTACATAGTTGAATATCTTCTCCTTCAAGAGCATTATAACCTTAGGTTTCAGTAAATCTTGGTGTTGTCTTTTAACTCTATATCTTTACTTTGTGTTTAATGCATATTTATTTCGTGGATCATCATATTTGTATGTTGCGAGGACTTCATCTTTTTTTTTGGAAGGGTGTCCGGGCCAAAGCCTGACTAATCCCCAGTAATTTTGGGGGCTAAACATGGCCCCACTTAAATGTCCCCAGGCATGCGTACGGGAAGGCTCGAACTCGGTTAGGGCGCTATGAACCCCCCGAGCGAGGACTTCATCTTGTACACCAAAACACCCTTGTGTGTTCAAGCACAGATTCACCGGAATCACTAACTTATCCCTTGTTTTACCTTGGTTAAACGCTTCTAATTTGGGATTTAGTTAGCCTAATCTCTTTCCACTTTTGCAATACATCGCAACAAAGAAAGGCCCTCCCATAAAAGTGAGAAATTTAATGATATTTAAGAAAAAGATTCTAAAAAAGAACACAAAAAAGCAACTATGTTACTGTTACCTACTTGTTCAAAAAAGGAAATTGCTTGATCATCTCTGACTGAGTTAGCCACTTATGTTTGTATTAGATATGAGGCAATATGTTGAAAAGAAAACTACTCCTGAATGAAAAGAAAGGTCCTTCTCAGCCCGGTGGGTCAAAATTCACATAAATAAAGACAAGACTAACTAACATACAATTTGCAAGATTATTGCTGCTATATTCATGTGTAGACCCTGAAGAACTGCTTAAGGCTTTCTCTTAGCTGTACGTTTGAAATTTGTATCATAGAAAACTAGTAACTACTAAATGCTAGTTTGCCCATTTGCTTGGAAGTTGGAAGTGTAGAATGTTTCTATAGAATGACTCGGATAGAGGATAAGCATACCCATAATTGTCACATGAAATGGTTAAATGTATTACATTAACTAAAACGCTTAAGACTCATCTAGACCAAGGTTTTAAAAAACGCAATCGTGCCTCAAGGCGTTTTCACTCAATGAGGCGAGGCGTAAGCCTCGAGGCGGTTCGAGGCGTAAGCCCCGAGGCGGAAATATATACTATGGAAAAATATATATACACATTGCTTCTACTCAGAAATATATGCAATATATACACACACACTTCACACTTTAGTATTAGACACACTATACATACATGAATAACATAAAAAGTACTAATTACGAGTAATAGAACTATAGAAGTGTGATTGTGAGTGCGACATGTACTAGTATATACTATAAACTTCTTTT